>CM017558.1:2110835-2130835 GCA_007844125.1 Sinonovacula constricta | reverse complement strand
GGGTGCTTAAACCGGTTTTAAAGCGGCCTAACGTGACACAACCTGAGAGCTTTCTCAAATGCAAGCAATGACAACAAAAACGTTTTCTTACGTAAGTTATGACGTCCTTAGTGACGTAATTGAAAAGTAATATCCACATGGTACCTCGAATAGAGGAAAGTACCATTCCATTATAAACCATAATTTAGATGCATATTTGCTTTGATAATTTTTATACGATCATTACTCTAAAGAAGCATCAATTGGCGATATCTTTATTATTATTCCAAGTTTTTGACTCATAATTAAGTACAGGTAGTTCGAAAATGTAGTCAAAGTTCTTATACGTGAAAACATACATAATAATAATATAACATGGTGATTTTTATTTCATATTTAATTACGGTTTGTTTGTGTTGTAAATGACGGTTATTCTTTTTTACAGGGCGTTCATGGCCTAAGGGTAGAGTCGAAGACTTGTAACTCCTCTGACGGCTTAGTCTCTCGCCACTTAGGTTCGAGTCCAGGTAGGGGCGAAAAAGTGTTTGTGGGAAAATCTTCCGGCTGACATGTGGTTCCAACCAGACATCTGCCTGGGGTATCTATCAACCAATATAAACGAGCGATATATGACCACAATTTTGTCGCAGCGATGATTATTTTTAAAAACCAATAATCAAACGCAAGTTTCTGCAGTCATCTATGGGAAATACCGAAATAAAACAGGAAAAGAAAGTTACGTATATCTGTCAACACTATCTTATTGATACAAAATAAAATGTATTCACAATAAATTCGATCTCGTGACGTATTCTATAGCTATTTTCACAGAAATCCACTTTAATTTTGGTTACTTTCCTTGCAGTTAAGAGGGATTCATCATGGCACCAACAACTACAAAGGTAAAAAGTTTGAAGACCTCACAGTCGATGCTCCTCAAGAGCTCCCGCTATTGCAGAGACATATTATGCGGCCATTTAGGAATCGACACTAGAGCCATCATATTGACTTCTCATGCTACAACAACAATTGCTACTGCTACTTCTACTACTACTACTACTACTACTACTACTACTACCACTACTACTACTACTACTACTGTTACTACTACTACTACTACTACTACTACTACTACTACTACAACTACTACGAATATTTTGTAACATCCAGAATGTGCGCACATATTCATGGGAAACGCATTTGAAATGTTTTATAAACGATAAACAAGTTATTAATCAATAGACAACCGTTATTTACAATTCACATTTCTTTAGAAGAAGTGTTTCAAAGAAACGCATGGCTCGTGCTCACGTTGAAATCAGGGTGTAAACAAGAAAGAAAGTATCAAGTTAAATTAACATACTTGTCAAATTTGATATTCAGAACTAATTTGCATTTTCTTTCGTTAACCAACATTGATTGTATACCAGTGTTACAATATTCAAGTATCCAAAGCCAGCCTTTTGTGCTGAAAGCGCTTTGTCTTTTGATCCTCTTAAATCGATTCATTACAGCTGGTCCGCTATGTTTTAAATTCACAAAAACAACAAATAAACAGTAAAACACTTAATAAAATCATGGACGTCGCTGGGCGTTCATTTTATCTCAAACTATGCAAAGCACATAAAGAACGATTGCAGATTTCAAGTTATGGTTATAATGTTGGTTTCGAGCCATTGTGGCATCAGTTTTAAAGTGCCCCTTATATTCGAGTTAATTCTTCAATGTAACATTGCATTCCAAGACATTCTCCAGCAAGCAGCAGAAAAATACATTCCATTTATTGTGGCTTTTTACCATCTTAGTTTGCAATTGCATGTTTTTAATATCGTTGTTGAATATCCAAAACACTACTGAGAAAGGAAAAGACATTTATGTGTTTATTATGGAAATAATGACAATTACATTAGTTTTTTGGCATGTGAAATGCTAAAATAAAACATATGGGCGTTATGATATATTTTATCTATCTTTTCTCCCTATAGAACGAAATGACATCAAAACTTGCCATTTTCTTCAGTGCATGATCAGAACATTTGCAGAACAAAAACCGCATATCAGCAATTGCTTTTCAAGACATGGAATCTCGAACCCTGACATGTGGCATGTAAAATGTGCTGTTTTTTGTTCAAGTGGAAGGTAGCTTTGGTTTGTCATATCAAATTTAATTACAATATGATGTATTGCAGATCATTGTTCTAAGTGGATTATGAAGATATGCGCAAAGTTAACCTGTGCAAAATTGTTTAAGAGAAAGCAAATATAGAAAAGATAATCCAAACTTTTTATAAAGAAGGGTAATACGGCCTATTCTTTCAATAACTTTCCTGTTCTATTTAAACACGTCTTGAAATGTGTGAACCTTTCTTTTGTAATGCACTTAATTTTTTTGCGAAACTGTCTATCGTAAACATCAACTGTTATCTTTCATGAATGAAAGGACCGTGATTTAAATAATAAATCTATTCATATGTGCAATAAGGTTAATGCCTCCTTAGATAATTGTAAACTCACATTTGCATAAATTAGAGTCATATCTATAAAGTTATCTGTTAATTATGTTAATAGGGTATAGTTTGTGTTACTATATTGGTCAATACTTCCAATATATCTTATGTGTTTGCTCTACAAGTAGCTGACGAGAGTGGGATTCTCATTTTAGTGTGTGTGTTCTTAACGTTTGTTGTGGTAAATTCGCCATTTCATTTTGATCTGAAACCAGGCTTCACAGTTTTGACTGTTTTATCTCTTAATGTTGTGGAATATGAAAACACACACGCGCACACACACGCACACACACACACAAAAAATGGGGAAACGGGATATTTGGGGAAAACGCATAAATTTCAATGCAGATTTTAAACGCTACTTTTGTAAACGAATGTACTAGTCATCTTTAAAAACGAAGCATCAAATGGCGAATATATTCTTGTAGATTGATGTGATTTTAGCATTTAGAGATGAAATTTGCTTTTTGTCTTTTCAGTTGATGTGAAAATGCTTAAAGCGGACTAATTATATGTCAACTTCAGCGCTCCCCTTTCATAAACAGCCCTCCAGCTGTGCGTCACTAAACAGATATTTAAAGCATCGTATACAGAATAGAGAACTGGTTTAATGTTTTGCTAGAAATAACAAAGTTCAATTGAGATAATTGTTTGACATAAATAACTCACTTCGAAGAAGGTCTGCTCCTTTTTGTCATGGTTGTTTGTGTATGCTCATTCTTTACGATACGTTCAATACAACATTTATCGATTAAATATTTATAGTTATGCTCATATTAACTCTTTAATACTGTGTTGAATGTATTTTTGCATTATATCAGCAATGTTGCTGTACGCTTTACTATCTTTTTCTTTGCAGTACATCATTGGTTCTAGACACAAAATACTAAAACCGACAGCGTATATACGACATATTGATAATGACTGCTTGGTTAAGAGGTTATGGAACTGATAGCAAAGGGTAAATATATGTCTCGTAAAAGCAAGTAAACCGAAAAAAAAAAAAAAGAATTTATTGTACAAATGTAGGAGTGACTCTTAACTGTGTTTGGATCTGTTTAATTTTAATTTTAGATTTTATTAATAATTCTTTAATACTTAGCTTCATGTATACTTATTATTTTCTCAAAGGACGAGGTAAGTAGCAGATGTGCTGTCCATTTATTATAAAAGCAATGTGTTTTGGTGTATGCATTTATTTAACCGATTGGTATTTTTATATATACCTGCAATATATTTAAATGATTATTATTTTATATATAAATTCAATAGATTTAAATGATTGGTTTTATATATAAATGCAATATATTTAAATGATTTTAATTAAATTCAATACCTTCAAATGATTGGCAATTTTACATAAAAATTCAATACATTTAAATGATTGGTATTTTCATATATAAATGCAATACATTTAAATGAGTTTAATTAAATTCAATACATTCAAATGATTGGCAATTTTACATAAAAATTCAATACATTTAAATGATTGGTATTTTCATATATAAATTCAATACATTTAGAGCAAGCAACTTAAAGATAACCACACTCTATACAATTAGAGCAAGCAACTTAAAGATAACCACACTCTATACATTAAGAGCAAGCAACTTAAAGATAACCACACTCTATACATTTAGAGCAAGCAACTTAAAGATAACCACACTCTATACATTTAGAGCAAGCAACTTAAAGATAATCACACTCTATACATTTAGAGCAAGCAACTTTAGGATAACCACACTCTATCTTACCTGTCACTACAAAAACCATATGTCCCGTCACAAATAATTGTATCACTTTCACGCAACTTATAATGAAAACAGTGTTATTTATTAACAGGCATGTTTTAACGATGATTATCTAGCATGCACTAACATAGAGCTAACATCGAGATTAACTAAATGCTTCTTTAATCCACTGTTTACAATGAAACGGTTACAAAGATGCGTCTGGTATAGCGAGAATAAAAAAAATGTTAAATAAAATTCTTTGAATAATACTAAGGAAGAAGTTTAATGATATTAAGAAGATATGTTTGTCATTGCACGCCAAAATATGAGTGAAATATTTAAATATTAAACAGGCGATGAAAGAGTCCAGGTGTGTGCACGACAGAGCAAAGAAAGCTGAATAAATGTCCCATTATGTATCAGGTATACATTTGATATTTGTACGGGCCATTACTAGCTTCCAACACAATGACAAGTTAAGTTTTATAAATATGTACCGGGTAAAGTGATTAAAGAGTTATACGTGCTACAGGGTTTATATAGTAAACATTCGTTACTTTTATTGTAAATCTTTTTAATAGTCTAATATAGTTAATAATACAAAATATGCAATACAAAATATTATAACCTTTACGGCTGTGAATAAAATGTCGTTTTACATTACATATTGTGATATGATATATCATTGCGCATTCATCTTGTCGTTTTAGAATTATCAATACAATCGCTAAATAGTCAGCAAATGTTATTTCAGATACACAAGGGCCACCATGATATACTGACAACTACGTCTTGGCTGTTGTCAAAGTTGTCAAATGCATTGTGTCCATACAAAATTCCGTCTATGTGCAGGAAAAAAAAATTCCTTGCTCTATAACGCAATGCTTGAATGTTTTAATCGCTACCCTTTTGAAGAACATATTTGCAAGATCAAATTTATAACATTTTACTTTATAATCAAACTCGCATTGTCAGTTTGCTTGAAAAGATATTTTGCTAACAATTCGTCCAGATAGAGCCTCATCCGGTGTTAATAATGGTTCAAAGGTGAAAAAAGGCAAACATTTAAAACAAAGGAACATGTGAATAAAAGTCTTGACCAAATCTGGGTCTTTTAAAAGTTGACGTATTGCGTATCTTTACAACGTACATTTCAAAAACTCTGAGAGTACTTATAGCTAAACTACTAACAATTATAAGACAGTTTTAAATAAGAAAATACGAATAACAATTCAATTGAAAAACCTTGTCAATGTTTATACTGTAGAACAGATTTGTCTTTATGAAAACCTTCTCGACAACAATTTGAGTGGCATATTAATACTGTAAAGTAGTATATATCACATTTTCAATAATTATTCTAATAATTATTCTATATCAATAATTGTTCTAATAATTTATAGATTTCATATCTGTGTGTTACTTGTTCTACACAGCGCCTTACTGAACCACTGAGCCTTGGTTTATAAAGTTTTATGTAACATTATTTTATGTTACGAATGTAACGTAGCTTAACTGATGTTTCATAATTTCTTCTGTTATTATTATTATTATTATTATTATTATTATTATTATTATTATTATTATTATTATTATTATTATTATTATTAAATGTTATTATTATTATTATTATTAAAATGTTATTATTATTATTATTATTATTATTATTATTATTATTATTATTATTATTATTATTATTAAAATGTTATTATTATTATTATTATTAATATTATTATTATTATTAAAATGTTATTATTATTATTATTATTATTATTATTATTATTATTATTATTATTATTATTATTATTATTATGTTATTATTATTATTATTATGTTATTATTGTCGATGATATTTAAAGAAGGTATATCTTGAACTACAGTTAAACAGACTAAAGTTTACGTTGACTATGAGACTGAAGATGGTCAGATCTAGTGCAGTTGTCATAGAACAGCAAAGGCCAAACCGTTTAAGCTCTGCTGTCACAAAATGTCTGTGGGTCCTAACTGTGTATCCATTTATTGGTGATATGACTCAATGAGTAACTTATATGTAACCCACAATCATGTTGATTTATGAAACATTAACAGTTAGCTTATCAGACAAGAGAACAAGTATATTACGCACTCGTTAATTTGAATTATTTTCGTAATGAATGATACAAATCAAGTCTCCTTTGATACAATTGTATCAACAAAGGCACAGTGGATGTCATAGGGAGAGCTCAGACTGAAAATAGGTATGATTATTCATGCCACTCTCAAAAGTACTACTGCCTCTATGATTTCTGATTCTACTACATGTACTGAATTTTATTTATTTCTACGACTACTGCTATTACTACTTCTTCTTCTACTGCTACTACTACTACTTCTACTCCATCTACTACTGCCATTACTACTACTTCTTTTACCTCTACGACTACTACAACTTCGATTAGTTCTGCTATTTCAAACAAATGTCATCGCAATTGTTTCACCGCTAATAATTATAAGACTTAATTAAACGATTTTTAATTAAGAAAATACGTAAAACAATCCATTGTACGAAAAACCTTGTCAAAATCTATACTGTAGAACAGATGTTTCCTTTTGAAAACGCACTTATTAAGTCTTTAGCCAGCTGAAGCACTTCTATATACTTAATTTTAAATCTTAACACCTCAAAACCCCATTAAAAACGGGTTGACTTTGATGTGAAATGTACAATGAACGGAACAATATTTCTTGAACTGAATTCAACATTATTTGAACAATCCTGGGTTTAGTCTATAAACACGTATGCAAGAAATAGTTACAGTTGCGTAAAAAAATGATATAAATGAAGAAAGTAGTCCGAGAGTATGTACATGTTCAGAACATAGGCTTCGTTGCCTCTCCGGTCAAAAAAGAGTTTCCCTCAACAATAACGTATTGAATACGACTTGTGTGGCCAACCCGAACAACATAAACCCGTAACTACTGGTAATTGCATGCTGTAGGACTTAATAGACCGTACATGCGATTAATAATGAATGTCATTATCATAAAGACTTTTCATTTAATCTAAGAACACGGTGTTTTTTGTGTAAAATAAATGAATGTTAAAATCATTCCCTGTGTGTCTGAACTTAACACCTTAACATGCAAGCAATAACTAACATTAGCTTCTTTTTTCAGAAGCTTCTTTTTTCAGAATTCCTTAACTTGCGAATCCGCTCACAGGCTGAACCATAACACTATGTTATCTCTAGTGTGAATTATCTCTAGTGTGAATAAGTAACTTAAAATGTTTTTGTTGTTGTTGTTGATGATGATATTCAAAGAAAATATAGCTTGAAATGACTAGTAATATAACGATGTGATTGTTTTCAGCAATTAAATGGGTCGAGTACACTAACACGCGCGCACACACGCCGACACAAATATATATGTAGCAAGATTTTTATTTGAATGAAAGCTATTGTAAGTTAACAAATTAAATCCGACTACCTACATACGGCAGAGAGATGATTAGTTAATTATACGAGATGTTCCGATTGATATGAGTGTGTGCTGCTTGTTCTACAACAGCTGGCGCTGGAGTCACAGTTCCACTCAACCATCCTGACGGTGGCGTACATTATATGTGTTTGACAATATGACCTTCCGGCAGGCGGACGACACCGAATCGAGGTTTCGAATTACTTCCCTTTTACAAATTTAGAAAACGTTCTTGCCACTCTCAGAAGTACAATTGACTCTATGATTTCTGATTATACTGCTGAATTATATTCACTACTGATTTTACTTCTTCTTCTTTTTGCTTCTTGTTCTTGTTCTTCTTCTTCTACCACTACTACTACTACTACTACTACCTCTACTACTGTTCCTACTGTTTTACTACTTCTAATACTTCCACCATTACTACTACTTCTTCTACCACTACTACTACTACTACTACTACTACTACCTCTACTACTGTTCCTACTGTTTTACTACTTCTAATACTTCCACCATTACTACTACTTCTTCTACCACTACTACTACTACTACTACCTCTACTACTGTTCCTACTGTTTTACTACTTCTAATACTTCCACCATAACTACTACTTCTTCTACCTCTACGCCTACTACGACTACTACGACTACTACAACTACTACTAGCTACTACAGACCTATGTCATCACCATTGTTTCGCACGAAGCAGTCGTCTGTGATCAAGATAAAATAAATTACCATATATCATCACCCCATCTCCGGGGGTCTTACTCTGTTTGAAGATTCCAGAGATGATAATTGAAGAACAAAGCCTTATTCACCAAAACTGCTCATTTTATTTAATAGTGCTCTTCCGTTGGTTTAAACAGATTTCAAGTTCATAAGAGGAACCTTCTGTCAAATCTTATTAAGATCAACATTGTTGAAAGACATAAATTGCCTGATTCCTTGTGATGATTTGTTATAAATATTTTAGTCAGTAAATATTACAAAATGATTATCCAGTGATTTAACAATGATTTGGCCCGACTTTAATCCCAACAATTTTTAGTCATCCTTTAATAGATTATCCAAATGCACATTAACATGCAAGAGATATAAACCAGGGTCCGTGTTCACGTAAAAAACTCAAGTTAAAACTCAACACTATTCAAAAATAAGTTCCATTTTCAGACTTTAAAGTTAATGAAGCGAACCAAATGTTAATAAAAGAGCTTCATTAATAAACATGGTAAATTGCGCATGCGTAGTATTCCGAGACAGCAGATGCAGTTAGCAGCAGTAAAATGTATAACATTTATCGTCGTTATTTTGACACGAACAGATTATGATTTTTTTCAAATATCGGAGACGATTAGACGATGAGACGTTGCGTTAGCACAGATTGACATTGATTTGTTCATTAAAGTTAAAAAAATATTAAATAAATACTAGGAGATACGGTAATTTGCTCATGAAATGTAAAAATAAATCATATGAGGCTTATGGTTTATGTACAGTTACCCGTGTTCTGCCCCTATACCGATAAGGTGCTCAGAATTGTAACATTTCTGTTGTGCCAAACAGAAAAAAACACCATCTTTACAATTGCTTTTCAATACATGAGAATTCAGACCCCTGACACGTTAACAGTGCTGGGTTTGCCATAGGGAAAGTAAGCTTGTTCTCTTCTGTGTTGATATTTGTGTAATTAGTAGCCTTATTTTCTCTTCTGTACAAATGTGCTTTCTCTGCATTCTAATTGTTTCTGGATATTTTCATTGCTTGGAATGATAGCTAGCGATGA
The DNA here is from genome assembly GCA_007844125.1 of Sinonovacula constricta. Lineage (NCBI taxonomy): Eukaryota > Metazoa > Mollusca > Bivalvia > Cardiida > Solecurtidae > Sinonovacula > Sinonovacula constricta. Next base: position 2,121,372 of record CM017558.1, on the reverse strand, counting down.
TATGGCGGATTAAATTCTGTATTTCTACAGATATAAGTCGTATCTTATCCGATGAGGAACGTGATGTTTACTTACTTTTGTGCGGAAGAATTTAATTTCAAGATTGTGAGTGTACTTTACACGAAGCGTAGGAGTTGCGCGGGATTTGATAAGGTTGTTTTTTCACTATATAAACTAGATATGGAAAAAATTCATACGTTCTTGTTGTACCCTAACCTTGTTGAACTTACCCTCAAAATGGCAAGTATTTATCCAGAAGAAAAGGCGTAGGCAAAAACTGCAAAAACAAACCATACAGCAATTTCATTGCCTGGCTGAAATGAATACTGGATTTAGAAGGTGCGCATCCGGCTCGCGTACTTTTTATAAACTCGCAAAATGTATCATGTTTAATCTACAAGAACGTCAGTGCTAGACTCCGGCATTACAGAAAAAAAGTATCTATTCATATTAAGATCGTTAAAACACGTTCCTTCCGCATAACTGACATTTTTAAAAGAAACCCCGCCCCATCCAAGGACAACTCTGAGATCCGAATTTAAATTCCGACATAAATTATGGAGTATCGCCGACCTATTAAACGGAATATAAAACGAAACTTTGTATGATTTATACACATATGTCTTTGAATGAATTCACCGCCAACATCAAACAGGCATTTCTATTTTTTTACAGTTTCCACTGAAGTTTAACCTTACTCTGGCCTATAATTCATATGATCAATTATCAATTGATCCCAGAGGTATAGGTTTTAAAACAGTGTATTGTTATAAGACTAAATGAAAGAGTACGAGGTATGTAACTCTGCTAAAATCAGATACTTTAAAGGCAGATCGAGATCTAGATTATTACATTATTATGAACTGTATCTTTTAAGCTGTATTAAAACACTTAAAAATTGTCCGCTGATGTATTTAAACCAGATGGTAATCTGCAGACAGCAAACGATATAAACGTCATCTTGTAAGTGAATTTTCTGCACATGACAACCAAGTTAAGAATGGTAATCGGTTGACGTACATGTTTATCCAACATGCTTATGTAGGCATATATAAACTGCACTGTGCATATTTAACATTTCAAAATACGGTAATTATTTCATGTCATATATTTGAATTTGTAACTTATTTATCAATTTATTCAGGGACTCATATATAATTATATTGTTGTTGTTTTTCTGATAACGTTCTACATTGTAGTGTGTTCATTCTAAAATGTCAGCAAAAGGCACTATTTTTGTATGGTAATGCTGCCCTCACACATACCTCGCGACCTTACTGCGACCTGAAAACTAGTAAAATAGCATTTTTCTTTCGAAAATCGTTTGGTTTTCTTTCAAATTTCTCTCGCAGACGGTCCGGGGCTCTGCAGTCTTGTGTTCAGTACGTTTTCTCTATGTCCTCAATACGACCCTTCTACGTCCATGGCGTTTCCACTGCGACTATATTGCGTCCCCAAGGCGACCCCACGGCGATCATCGGCGACCCAGATGCGACTGTGCTACGTTCTCTGCGTCCTTACGGCGACTCTACGGCGACTATTGCGTTTGTCCGGCGACTGTCCTGCGACTGTACGACGACCCTACTACGTCCTTGCTACGTCTATAAAAATAATACTTTTTACCATAAATTTCATTCTGAGTGTGACCTTCAACGAGTGAAGACGATTTCTTGTAATTTCATCGGCGACTCTACGGCGTCCTTAGTACGAGTGTACTACGTCTATTGCGTTCTTATTGCGTCCTTACTACGATGCTGCTGCGACTATGGCGACTCCACTGCGATCCCACGGCGACCTAACCAGGACTCAGCAAGAATACAGAGTTTCTGCGACTGTTTTGTGCATGTTCAAAATATTCGCCGACGGTCTGCGACCTTGTGCGTCCTTGGGTTCCTCGCTACGACCTCGCTGCGTCCCTGCTGCGTCCAAGGCGACTGTGCTGCGTCCTGGGTCGTAGCAAGGTCGCAGTAAGGACGCAGTAAGGTCGCGAGGTATGTGTGAGGGCAGTTTAAGCACGATCATTCTGTCCACAGAACGCAGAATAAAATCACACTATCCGGTTGTTGGCAGATAGAGTATCGTGTGCGTAAAAATACTATGTTGAGACGGTGCAATTAAACCCTTTTATTGACTTTTTGCCATGTAAAAGAGAGTATCAGCTTATTTAAATACAATTATTTAAAAATAAGTTAACTCAAAACAAAACTTCAAAGTTGAACATGGTATCATATTTTCAAAAATAAAAGCTCAAAATATAAGTATACATTAATCCTCATTTCAAACCCATTCTCCAAATTGCTTTAGAGCTATAAATATTTTTTAACACATACTTTAGCTAACAATCCTTTCTATGTGAAATTATTGTTTATTAAATGACTAATAGGTTAAGTAATATAGAAAAAGACAAATGATGTTCTTTTAATATGTGTCCAAACATTGCTGTTTATCATCTAAATGTCAAAAATATGTTATTTTTATGATTACTTATAATTGTAATGCACATATATTGCATCACCATGCTGTTTTCGGCAATCGCCCTAACACAAATTAACTAACCTTCGGTTTACATGCACCCTGCACCAAGTCCAATATCCAGGCACTATAATACCACTTTCATGTCATATACATTTAAACGACGGTGGGTGATTAATTAGCTTGTCTTTAGCGCTGATGCGGGAACAGCTATGACTAAATTTTCTGCACACACTGACCTTGTGCAAGTGTTCTACATAAATCATCAAACCTACTTAATGGCCATCCTGCGCAAACGACTAGCATTGTTAAATTATATCCGGTGTTCGAAAAGCTAACATAATACATGGAGAACGATAGATCGGATATTAAAGCCGTACAAAAACAACCAACAGAAGTGAACCCTGACTCCTTTAATTTGACATTTGGAATAAAGCTGTCAGTTAATTTGAAGTCAGTTATCACAACCATAGAATTCCCAAGGATTTGATTAGTCATTTTGCGGGTCACGTGTGAGGCAATATCAAACGCTTAAAATGATGTTCACCCAAGAACGCTATAACACCCACTGCGCAACAAAAATGACGCCCCATCAACCAATCCAGAATAAAGGTAAAGCAGGTGTACTAGAAAATATATAGAATTTGAAAATTAACACAACGGATGAGCTGTATACTTTATTGTAGACGTGTATGCCAAATTTTTAGAAAATTCTCCATCCAGATTGGAATTTGTGGATAATTTTTGGGTTCTAAAATTGATCTTAAATGTGTCTCCTTTTTAGAAATAAGAAAACTCCAACTATTATGTTGTATCCTCCAACTATATATGTTGTATGTAGGAGAAGTGGTTTGCTCATTTGGAAACAAGATATAGCATTAGACAAACCAACCAAACATGCTACTTGATTGGTTTGATTAAAAATTTCCCAAATGCATGTATGTTATTTATTTTTTACAAACCAAAGCTTTTATGACCGATTTTCCCGACTTTTCTGTTTATTGCACTTTATTGCAAAAATCATCGATCTCTTGATAGCCACTCGATTTATTTCGGAGTTAACCAAAATGTTCTGAACAGTATTTTGGTTGATGCTGCAAAAAAAAAAAAATAATAATTTCACCTTATGGCTTTGATTTTTTAAGAATTTGAATATACTAGTTAACGAATTTGTAATCAAATTTAACACAAATCATAGAAAAAAATTCATTTACAAGAAGAAAATTAAAACTATACATGTTTTGCTAAATCTAGTAGAGTGATGCAGAAATAATTGAAAAAGTGAAAAAAGTAGAAAGAAACTAAAGTTATTCATCCGTGCCCATACCGGGATTCGAACCCATAACCTCCAGTTTTGAAGCATTTTAACCATAATTTTGATACTCTTCAGTTGTAGGTGCAGCAATTACAGTTGCTATACCTTAAAATGTTTTTCACTATCGCTTTATTGTCTCTGATGAAAAACAAAACTACGAATACAATCAATGTTGTATTCACAATATTTACTTGAAGTATTTTATTGAAAAGTAGGATGCGTATTTTATGGTAAAAAGCACACCAATATAAAGTGTGTATTTTGTATTATCACTGTAGGGTTATATTTATGTTTATGGACTGAATGGTGTTTTCAGCAAGTCACGGGCCAAAGAAAAACAACATTTAAAATGTGACATAAAATGGTGATTTATTAAACGGCGGTTAACAAACACCAAACTATTATTGTTGTTGTTATCGCTTTGATGTAAATTCATTGGTATACAATATGACAAATAAATATTTCAGTTTCAGTCAATATATAGTTGCGGACATGTTTGTTGTAATATCGTCATCGGACTGTGTGATCGGTCAAGATCACAATACCCAATCATTTTTAAGTTGACTTCAACTCAAGTAATTATATGTGTTATATTTACATCAACTCAAGTAATTATATGTGTTATATTTACATCAACACAAGTAATTATATGTGTTATATTCACATCAACACAAGTAATTATATGTGTTATATTTACATCAACACAAGTAATTATATGTGTTATATTTACATCAACTCAAGTAATTATATGTGTTATATTTACATCAACTCAAGTAATTATATGTGTTATATTTACATCAACTCAAGTAATTATATGTGTTATATTTACATCAACTCAAGTAATTATATGTGTTATATTTACATCAACTCAAGTAATTATATGTGTTATATTTACATCAACACAAGTAATTATATGTGTTATATTAACATCAACACAAGTAATTATATGTGTTATATTTACATCAACACAAGTAATTATATGTGTTATATTTACATCAACACAAGTAATTATATGTGTTATATTTACATCAACACAAGTAATTATATGTGTTATATTTACATCAACTCAAGTAATTATATGTGTTATATTTACATCAACTCAAGTAATTATATGTGTTATATTTACATCAACTCAAGTAATTATATGTGTTATATTAACATCAACTCAAGTAATTATATGTGTTATATTTACATCAACACAAGTAATTATATGTGTTATATTTACATCAACTCAAGTAATTATATGTGTTATATTTACATCAACTCAAGTAATTATATGTGTTATATTTACATCAACTCAAGTAATTATATGTGTTATATTTACATCAACACAAGTAATTATATGTGTTATATTAACATCAACTCAAGTAATTATATGTGTTATATTTACATCAACTCAAGTAATTATATGTGTTATATTTACATCAACACAAGTAATTATATGTGTTATATTTACATCAACTCAAGTAATTATATGTGTTATATTTACATCAACACAAGTAATTATATGTGTTATATTTACATCAACACAAGTAATTATATGTGTTATATTTACATCAACTCAAGTAATTATATGTGTTATATTTACATCAACACAAGTAATTATATGTGTTATATTTACATCAACACAAGTAATTATATGTGTTATATTAACATCAACACAAGTAATTATATGTGTTATATTTACATCAACTCAAGTAATTATATGTGTTATATTTACATCAACTCAAGTAATTATATGTGTTATATTTACATCAACACAAGTAATTGCATGTTTAATATTGACCTGAACACAAATATTACTTGCATTATATTGACCCCAAGACAGGCCATTTTATGTAAAATATGCAACAAATAAAGCAAAACCAGACAATAAATATGTCAGATGTTTGCATAAAATAGAAATACAAAATATAAAGAAGCATTTGTATTTGCACTTTGCTTAGAATATATTTTACTTACAATCTACACGAGCAGTGTGAGTAATGCAACCAATTCCGGCAATTATTGTCTGTAATTGTCGTTTTTCTTGTGTCTGGACAAAAAGTATATGGAATTCAACAAATTTAATAAAGTTATCATACAAATAAATTATTTTCCTACAAAAAAAAATACATACTTCGAGTTTCATATTTTAAATTGAAATATTTTTATGAAAACGAAGAATGTTTTATTCAAATGATAAAACATTTGACAAGCATACTATATAAAAACTTTTATACAAGCGCATACGTAAACCTAACCGACTAGAACCAATTGGATTGCTTGAATGATGTGATAACATACATGTATTATACTCACTTATTCCCTTATGATAAAAATGATAAATGTTGTTTGTATAAATGTGATCTTTCTAATAGATGTTTAATAGCCGTATTCATTATAATTTTTGTAAGTATTACAATTGTTACATTGCACATTTATTTTATTTCTATTGTTAGTCGAAGGCCCCTGTTAGAAAGATGTATATTATATGCTGTATGTATGTATGTATATAGCTTATGAGTTACCTTCGTAAAATAAAGTTATTATTATTATTATTATTATTATTATTATTATTATTATTATTATTATTATTATTATTATTATTATTATTATTATTATTATACAATTTCCTGTAATAGGCTGTGTAAGTGACTTTAACCATATACGTTGAGCATATGTGAACTTGCTGAAAACGTTTTATCTGTGAGGGATAGAGTCGACACTGATACTGAATGACTGGCGAAATGACCGCGTGCAAGAGGAATGTACCATTTTTCCATATAGGCAAATAAAATAAGTGAAAAGATCCAAGATGATGTTTTCTTTTTGCCTAAAAATAAGAAAATGTTATAGAAGCCTGAAGCGAAGAATTTGAGAGGTATTGCAGCAATTTTAATTCGTTCTAATTTAAAAAACATCAACATCATCATCATCATCATCATCATCATCATTATTGTCATCTGAGAGATATAACTGGTGCCGTTGTTGAAGGACCGCTTACAGGCGCTAACCGGCCCTGTAAAGGAGAAATGAACCGATTTGACTAAAGTATATTAAAATCAGTATACACATCAAAGCATAAAAAAGCTAGGATGAGATGATCCTTACAAATCCTGATAACATCACCATCAACATCATTCAAATGACATCACATGTGGTAGACAAGTCGACCAGTTTACTGCACAAGTATCTCATAAAGATAGTTTAACAAGTTGAATTTGCAAAAAACACTGTTTTTTTACCCTTTCTATTTTATTATGTTCAATAAATTGTTGGGTCGCAACTGCATATTGACTAACGCTACGTATTTAAAGACACCTGGTCAATAATTAACGCTAAGGACTATATTGTGACAGAAATGAGTTCTTCTAGCTGAAAGCAATTATCAAAGTTTCCGTCGAGTGTACATACATCAGCTCTCATAAAAAATGCCTTTATAAACCGTGCTCATCTTTGCGTACACCGAACCTGGTAGCACAACCGGTAGAGCGTTGGCTCCAGGTTCGGGAGGCACCGGGTTCGATCCCGGGGGCCGCGACATACCAAAGTCGTAAAAAAATGGTAATAGTATAGCTCCCTTGCTTACGCTCAAGCAAATATAAGAGTAGTTCCACGACTGGTTGGTCCGTTGTCAGGATAATATAACTGGGTGTGGTATCATGCCAGGTGTTCATGGTATGCTATACACAGTGAAGGCAGCACTATATCTGCTTCAAGTGGATACCGTCTCCAGATAACTGAAATACTGTTGGTGAGACTATTAACGCAATAAACAAACATCTTTGCGTATACAAACAATATTGTTACGCGAGGTTTAGTTAACTTATTTTTATCTAACAGCTGTTAAAATTAAAAAAAAACTCCACTAAAGCAATGTTCTAAAGTTAATTTTTCAGCTACATGTCAATCAAACAGAACAGTGTGTTAAGGTATGTATCTTAGTTTATAAGGAACGCTGTATTAATGCAGTCGATATCAACATATAAGTTTATCTTCAGGCGGCAATGATTTGATGCAAAACGATTCACTTCGCTGAATTAATTTGCAACATCAAATCCATCACATACGACGGAAAATGGACCCACTATGTGGCATTAAAATGTTGACAAATTAACAGGTAAGCAATGAGCTTATGTGACATCGGTTAGCGTGTGAAGGTGTCATTGATGGCTTAAAGGGTAAATAATAAGAACTGTTGTTCTGTATTGCGATAAATAAGTTAAAAAAACACGTTTGTTTGTTAAACATTTAGATATTTAATAATCATTTAAGGTGGCGCGCGTGGCCGAGCGGTTCGATTCGCTGAAATGTAACTCCTCAGCTCTTTACCGAATGTGTTCGAGTCCCGGTTTGGGGAGAGAACTTTCATATTGGGAGGTTTTCCAGCTAACATCCGATGCGCCCAGACAAGTGGACATTTTTTATTCAAATAGATCGGTTTTCTTTCCATTGCTTGCATTTGAGAAACCCTTCTGGAACTGCGAGGTTAGAGCTCTGTAAGGCTGGTTTACGCACCCCAGTCGGTCCCTTTTGTCGACTGAAAGTTCCAAGGCGGTAACTGTTGGGTTTCCTTATATATTTTTTTACTCATCACCGATTTGTTCTTACTTTTACATTTGGCCAGCATATGAATACCTGTGTCCTTTGCTTTTACTGATTTTGGTATACGTTGAAGTAATCATAGAATTTGGTCATATTTTTCTTACTACTCCACCAATAATTAGGTGGACGTCGCCAATATGACCATAATTGTGTTGGTGCGATGTAATCAAAACCAACAAACTAACAAAACAAAAATCAAATCGCGACGCCCCCCCCCCCCCCCCACCCCCCCCCCCCCCCCCCCCCCCACACACACTTTTAAAAATAAATAAAGTAACACTTTCCCAGCTGTTGGTCTCATGAAAGTAGCTCCATAGAAAATGACTTCAGAGAGTTGGTATTTTCCTTTTCCTATTAATCGTAAATATGTGTGGTTTTCTGTATCAATCCTAAACTGTTATATGCATTAAAATTTCCATCGTAGATAAGGACATAGCAAACATGTTTGCTTTTATGTAATGAATATTCTTGCCAAATATTTCATGCAATGATATAGTAGATCTAACCTTAGTTTAAACTTCGATGCATTTTTTGTTTATAAATGCTCAATAAAACAAACGTTTTTAAACAGCAAGGACTCTGACACACAATGCTTCTCCCAGAGACAACTGTCTTTTATGTGTTTACACATAAAATTATCAGCATAGTTCGAATGTTCTACAGAAAATGTATCTTTAATCAAAGGGAAGTAAAGGATAGAGTCTATTAAGACATGTCTATAGGAAATAATAACCGAAGTCCCCGCTTCACTTTTACCTGTTCTACCAAAATGTCATGTAATCCACCCCATAAAACTGTCAATCAAAATGTCAATCGTCTTGACATTTTCAAACTTGTCGTCACAAGGGCAGGAGTCAAGCCAGAAAGCGTGTTTTGTTGCACACGCGTAGTTGAAAATAAAACTTTTAAGTAAAATTAATCGATCTATTTTGTTCGTTGTGAAATAGAAAATAGAAAGGAATTCTATTGAAATAAATTGCTGAGGAATTTAAATTTTCATAATTTCTGATTGGTTACAAATGTAAGGCGACTTCTAACGTCTGCTGTGGCATGCTAGGAGATTGAGTCGACGTAACTTACCAGGAAGTGTGTAATTAATGGAACAGCCTGAGTGTTCAATGCGGCTACTGCAAGTGGTTATGTTGCTTTACGCAGTAACGCTTTACGAGTTAATAGTTCGTACATAAATCGTGCGGCCCGATCGGAACTTCCCGGGTAATTCACTCCTCGAGACATCCCTAGGATGTATCTGGTGCAATGATACATACTGAATCACGATCGTTTTGTTCGCCGGAAGTCGAAAGAAGAATATGCCTATGTAGTTCGCACACAACATAAATACTGCCATCGTTTGACAGCTGCGTATCTGCTGCGCGCTGGGTAAATTGAAATCGGATAATTAAATTTGAAGCCGCCACAAATTGAAGTTTTACTGGCATCGAACTGTAGTGAGCTGTCACCCGAGCTGCCATCTTTGTTTTTGACGTCTGTCGCAAAAGAAGTCCCATTTAGGGAAATGGCCGAGATGATCCGACTACCTACATACATCCGAGAGATGATTCGTGACTTATCCGAGGTGTTCCGATTGTCGTGCGGCCGTGTTTGAATGGAAGTAATTTTAGGCGTCTGTGGGTTGTTGGCAAATATATCACGATTCGTCGTTGAGATGCTAGAAATTTAGCCACTCAGGCCTGCGGGCTTCATGGTTAAATGTATAAGCCTCTCAACTTCCAACCATGATATATTTGCCAACAAGTGACGGACGACCAAAACATTCTTCATGAATATACCGTACTGACGATTAATAGAGTATCGTATTATAATGACATTGAGAGATTTTCATTTCACACTAGCTCGCGGTGTTTCATACTAAATGAATGATACTGAAGATATTCATGAAACGTCTTATCGCCGAAAACTCTACCTGGCGCAGACACGATCTATGTAAAGTGACCAATTTTAATCTGATGTTTCTATCATTTTATATTCACAGTATACCTGTTATTCTGTTGAACTTTGACATGTAACGATAAGTCAAGATAAACGTAATATTACATTTTGTTGGATAAATTGCTAGTTTGATAATACCATGGTTTATTTATCAAACGCTTCGAAGGGGAGGTCGTAGGTGTTATATACTTTTGCATTGACGGTTTTGTACGG
>CM017558.1:1988924-2098924 GCA_007844125.1 Sinonovacula constricta | reverse complement strand
TATTTACAAATCATACACGTGCTCTTGACATTTTGTGAGTGTTGTTCACCTGATATATTTTATCCTGGAAGAAGCTATTTGATCGTGTGCTGTTATCTCTGTCGTACGTTAGGTGCATACTCATTAATGTTTGCAGGGTTGTGATAGATTAAAGTATATCTTAGCGATAGTATCTATATTGTAACCAAAGTCAATGCTATAATGTTTTATCTGGCGTTCGCGCTACACATTATACGCAAAAATAGTCCGAAGTCAGATATCAAAGGCTTACACAATTAACTCATATTGTCAATATATGCAGACGTTGTTTTTCATACAATAATTTCTTCTTTTTTTATATAAAACATGTACGTTATTTAAAATATTAAGTGAATTGTAATAAATATGTCATCTAAATGTGCAAGCGATATGATGCCCGCGCTATGATAGTTTGCATAAACAAATATATGACAAAATGCGAATATCTGTAGCAATGGTATAAAGTTTCTGCAGCACGTTTATGAAAAACTTAACATACTAACGACAATATAAATAAAAAAATATGTGAACAGTAAACACTGTTATTTTCTGTGTGTTGATTTAAAGCTGAGTGTGTATTATCGCCTTTTTTAGTGATTGTGCATGCAATTGTTGTTTTTGTTTGGATTATTGCCACAGGCACGATAAGTGTGCTGAAACATGTAAAATAACTTTTTGTACTAAACAATTTTCACCAAAACACAGCAAAGTTGTGCACATTTGCCGTAAGTGCTAAATACTCTCCTTGACGAAACTGGTGTAATGATCGCCTCGGGATATGCAAGATGATGTTAAACCTAGCACCACTTAACTTTCATGAGCATATAATCATTTCTTTTGAAATACATGTTCAGAATAACTAGTCGTTAACTTTGATGAAAACAGACAATAAGGTAGGAAATGTCCCATAAGGGCCCCGTAAAGTCAAAGGCATCCGATTTTTCCTGTATTTTTATAACATAGTCAGCATCCCCCAATTAAGGGTGGAGACGATCGTGCATTGACAAAATAAAAAAAAATGAAAATGTAACATAAAAATAGGGTTGCTGAATAAACGGTGGCCCCATAAAAAGAAAGGCACCCGCTTCTTACGATCTTTTATTTCTTATAAAAGTAAGCAGTCTCCACTCAAGGGTGGCGCACCGACAACAAAAACAAAATGTAGGGACCCCCCCCCCCCCCCCCCCACAAAATATTGCACTAACATTATCAGTGGAAAAATATAAAACATATATAAAATACACTGAATTTATATACATCATCTATATTGTACTAACCAATGTGATTTCATTTTCAGGATAAAGTAAAACGTTCATACATTGTAAAAAAATACCCTTTTTATACATACATTATCGTGCCATTATACATGATTTTTTTACTCTCTTTCCTGTCTTAGCCGAGGACTTTCTCCTTGTATGTACAAAAATGTACAATAAGGGGATTGGTTTAGGGGCGGACGGGTCTCGGGCGTCCAGACATGATTAAACGGTGCATAGGCAGAGGACCACGCCCCCCCACCCCCCCCACACACACACACACAATGCTGATAAAGGATAATGGGCATAGGCTGACCCCTTCCCAATCACATTTAGTTTCACCAATTTGAAGATGTCACCCTAAACCCCATATCTTCAAGACACCAGAACATTCAACTAAACACCCCATATTCGGGCAAAAAGGGATCCAGTGCCGTACATCCATAAGATGAACCTAGGATAAATGTTAGGCGGTGACATTCACAAACTTACATATTTACCTTATATTAGGACCACTTTTTGGCACATTGGTGAAAACACTTTAAGTCATCCTTGGGCAACATGACAAGGTCACGATAAAATACGAATGTATGTGCTGACTCTTAAATAAACCAGTTGTCAGTCAGTCAGGTAGAAAATGTTCAATCCTTGATATTTAAAATATCTCATAATTTGAGCTCATTGCTTGCTTTATAAGAAAGATGGATGTCAGTTATTCATGCCTGGGAAGAAGTAGTGCGTGTACAGAACAAATGTATACGTCTAAGGAGACTAGCCGCTTTAATGCATGCTTCAAATGTTAACATTGGTATTGTTGTATGTTTAAACTGTTCGTTATTATGTAATTCAGACATACATAAACACTGTCTTATGAATGAACAATGCCGCGTCAGAATATCGCACATTGACAAAAGGGAAGGCTAACAATGGTGAGCAAACTGTTATTTGGACGAGTGTTCCACTGACTATGCGTTATCTACTAGGCCAAGATATTTGCGATATCCTGCGCGGGACCTTACTCCCTTCTGCGGCTCTGAACCAGGTTATGTACTGACATTGGCTATTCTTATCTCAGTCTAAAACTACCTTACTCGCTCGGAGAGGAATGTCGCACTCGGGATTAATTTATTCGGAACACAGGGGTGTTAGAGATAGTAATTAATTCTAAGCAGTATATTTTGGTCGAGTCCGGTCTGATGCATGAGTATTTCTTTTAGACCCTACTTAAGTTAATATGCAAAATCATAGAAAGTATTCAATAAAACGGTTATATTATCGTATGTAAGTGTAACTTTTACCCCCATGTATGATCTATATTTTAAAAACAGGTGCTTATTTGCAGGTGAAGACTTGCCAACTTTCCAGTTTCCAAACGCGTTGTAAATTTGATTTACTTCGGAATAATCTTGACCATTGTTTGCAAAGCTGTAATCGCATAAATGGTCGAACTTACACCGCCCTCTGAGCGCTTTGATATATGACTGTTGGTGGATATAAAAGTTTGCTCAAGCTGATATTAAAATTACGACCGGGTGTAATTTTGAAAGTACTCAGAGATTTTAATACCCTTTTCTCATCTGTCTAACATTTAGGTCCTTGTTGAACTACATTAAAGGGCAACAGGGACCGATACAACGACTCTCAATACGTCATAAAATGATTATATGCATATTGCAAACTGTTTTGAAACTTTGTAACACCCGCACACGTTTTATCTCCATACGACGATTCAAGAATAATTTATTGATTATTTCATCCCCAAATACGCCCATAATTTTAAAAGTTTTCTTGATCGTATAACATCGGCCAAATCCGTCTATTTAATAGAATTGAATAAAATTAGGAATATTTTGTATTCCAACATTTTTGTATTTTACAAAACTTACGGTAAAATAATTTAATTATCGGAATGATCATAAACCATGTTAGATGCAAAAATATTGATGTCTGTGTGTATTTGAGATGTATTCAAAAGAATATTTGGTTAGTCTGATCACGTCGGCAAAGTTTCCGTGTTTTTCAAAGAAAGTTTTTGAATTAATAAGAGTTTCTTTTGAAACCTGTTTGCTTAAAAATGTATTCAATCTTCAATGTCCCGGAAAGTAAGCCAATCATCGGAACGGTCCAAAACTGCAAACAAGTCATTTTCCAGTGTAAAAAAATGTTTATTAATGTCTTGGTTTTATTGAAAAGGAGTACATTAAAACTTTATCCACTTTAATGCTCACGTCTTATAATAGCAATTAATTTTATGCATGAAGAAAGGTGTTTGATATTTTATCCGATTAAAAAGATTTGAAAACCTTAAAAGCTTTTAAATCTAAGTATCAATATTTCTCATTTAAAGAAAATACACTAAGCTTCTAAAATATTTAAATATATGATTTTCTATAAAATTTTATTTTTATTTTACACATCTTGGCTTATTTAAGCAGGAACAATGTGATATTTAACTAATTGTAGATTCCGTTTTTATTGATATATTAAAAGCATAATGCATAATGTTTTACATCAACCTGATATATGTAATATATCAGGCAGGCAGGTAGAAAGGTAGGTAGGTAGGTACAGCGGTAGGGAGGTAGGGAGGGAGATAGGCAGGCAGGTAGGTAGACGGACAAACAAACAGACAGACAGTGCAATACATAAAATGTATTTTTTTTATAAAATGATAAAATATTTCTATTCGTCATGGTCCTAGATCATCCAGACACTGAGGGATATATTTCGAGCCTCTGAAGACCTTAGTTCAATTTCTTTTGGATATGATGTTCCACAACGAGGGGGATTTTTCAAAAATCCGCTGAAATTAAACCCGCGAAATTCCTTTTTTGACAATAACGTGAAAATTAAACCTCGCAAAAATAACCCTCTGTACGGTAGTTACAAAGTTGTACCTGTCGCTTTCACTGTCTAAAGAACTAAAGATTTAAGAAATAACACATTTCTGGCAGAATATTACCTGCGGTGTGTGGTTTGTGTTGCATTTGCTTTTTATATTTATCCAATCATGAAATCTTATTAAGCACATGTAAGTGGCTTCGCAAACGCAAGACCGCGTAGGTGTCTTTGATGTTAAAACTGATTAAAAAGTTGAAAGATTGTCGGAGTCTTTTTAAAATGTGCCAAATTTAAATATTCTAAAGAAATCAATTTATGAATACATGCCAGTTTTGTTGTTTTTTAGTTGTTGTTTTTTTGTTGTTGTTTATTAATTATCTTAAGGTTTAGAAAAAAAAAGAGCATGTATAATATTTCAAACATATTTCGTATGATATTTTAAGGAACATCGTTTCAGTCATAGTTAATTTAACTATAAATTCATACAGAAATAAAGGTATAACCAATGCACACATCTAGTTATATCAAGAAGGTGTTGATGTCGCTTAGTCTCCTGCTTTCACAAACAGATTCTGTGAGGAAAATTGACAGTGTCTGCACCTTTCTGATTCCGCTCTTTCTCAACAAAATCTGAAAGAACCTGCTCGTGATGCAATCCATATCTTCACAGCTGCAATGCAAGCAGTCGATATGTATCTCATTATTGGCCAGGACTGCACACTGGCGACATCTGACGTCATCCGACAGTCCACATGTGCAGGCGACTCAAGCACCTTTAACACAGACATTTTGTAATGTCTGTTTAATAATATTTTTATCTTAATATTAAACATAAATGTGTAGTAAACTAAGTTTGTAAATATTTAAATTAGAAAAATGAAGTATTTCATTACTGTTAACAGATGTTTGCTTTACTAAGTTTAAAAGTTACCGTACAACTTGTTATTGACGAGTTAAATCAGATTATATAAACTAAAATTATGTAAAAGAGATGTAGATCTGTACTAGAATAGTTCGTTTATTGCGTTTAAATAAATCGCTGCGTTCAAATTTGCGCGAGCCTAGATATATTGTGACGTTTATACGTGTATATTCGCATTCATAGC
Source organism: Sinonovacula constricta (assembly GCA_007844125.1). Classification (NCBI taxonomy): domain Eukaryota; kingdom Metazoa; phylum Mollusca; class Bivalvia; order Cardiida; family Solecurtidae; genus Sinonovacula; species Sinonovacula constricta. The sequence continues at coordinate 2,093,703 of CM017558.1, read as the reverse complement.
CAAGCGATATCTGACATTTATTCAATTTGCACAACTAGACTTATTTGTTCAATTTATGATTTATTAACACAAACATGTATTTTGTTATTCTTTTGACATTCCCTTATATAAAAAATGAAGTCCAACCCTTAATAAATATCACCCTGGTGACGTAATCACATTTCTAAGTTAAGCAACAGGCACTTTAAGGAAACGCTAACAAAACTTAATAAATTTTCGTGTATCATAAAAGTCTACGAACTTCCAAAACAGCCAAACATTCGCCCAGGCCTCACTTGCAGAAATATTTCTCAGTTGAGAGTTTGCAAATTTCAAATTATGAGTCCAAGACTATTTCTGGCTGGGTTATAATTCCTCTTTAATTCCAATTTGTTATACACAATGAATCTTACAAGGTTAAAGTATTGCTATATTACAGTGATGTATTAAACATATTATATGAGTATACACTAGGGTGGTCCTTATTTTGCGACTTTTGATTTTTTAGTTTCTTACCCTCTAATTGTGTTCCATTATGTAAAAAAACATATTTGGCCAAATTTAAGCACAATTAAACAATATTTAGAGGTAGCTCAATGACATTGAAATTTTAGGTTTTCTGGTTTTTAGTTGAAAAAATCAGGATATTATTATGTGAAGCTTCAGTGGTTTAGATTTTGTTTATATTACGAACTGCTTGCAGAATTGACATTTCCTACAACTTGAATAACACACATTGTTATTACTCAATTATGGTTTGATGACAGACAATGAGAGAGATCAAGTTACAAACAACACCAGTTCCAGTGGTGATTCAGAACAGAATAGCAACAGAGCATTGAAAGCAAAGATTATACATGAGCTAACTTTAATCAGCTATAAATATAAAAAAAAAATATCAGTGTGAACAAATTAAAAATGATTTAAAATTATGGTAAAATGATGCTTTGTGAATGATCAGGAAAGGAATGTGGATTCTTCTAAGCTGATTTTACCAAGCAAGTATAATGAAATTAACTTCTTAATGTAAACACACTTCTTTTGGCAAGTTAACTTGAATGTTGAACAAAACAGTATATTAAAGGTTTCAGATAACAATATTTTGATAATGATTATTTAATAATAATAATAATGATAATAATAATAATAATACACACAATTAAGTGTCAATAAAATATTCAGAATGAAGAACTTGTATCTGTAATGTACATTACTTCCAGACATAAACAATGGCAAAGGCAACAAGATCCAAAACTAAGTTGTATCTTCTTGGAGAACCAGTAACTGTTTTAACGGGCAGCAAGCTACCATCATTGCGTATGACTCTTGGACTTTTTCTACATCACCATATTGAACTAAAACAAACAATTAGACAATCATCAGCAGTTACTATTACAGAAACAGCAAAGTTTTGGTTGAAAGCTAGACTTCCAATAAAGGATCACCAGAACTGTCAAACTAAGCTTGAGAAAGTGTTTGAAGAGTGGAAACTTTTAAAGAAAAACAAAAGTCGAACCAATTCACCAACTCAACTTGCAAAAGAGGCAGACTTTGTTTCCAAGCTTGATGATCTTTTTGAAGTTGCTCATGCCAACGCTCTTACCAGTCCATCAGTATTACAAGAAGATAAGGATTTTTTGCTAGCTCAGCTTGATAAAAGGAAGAATATGATCAATGGTCGGAGTAGATCAAGCGCTAGCTGATAAGGAGAAAAGGGCAATACAAAGAACAATAGAATGCAGACAAGAAGACGCAAAATGGAAGAAAGTTAGTAAGCAAGTTGTTCAATAGCTGAGCTTATTTCTTCAAGTTCTGATACAACAGATACCAGCTCAGCAGAAGACGGTGACAAATTGGATGAAAAATGTGTAGGGGCTGTTGGGGGTGATGTTACTCTTGGAGTTAAAAGAAAACGAGGGCGAAAAAGTGTTATTACACAATAACTTGCAATGACTCTAGATAGTACTAAAGTATCAGACCGACAGGCTACAATGGTCATTACCAAAACAGCAAAAACTTGGGCCAAAATGTTAATGAACTTGCTATTAACAGATCCACAATTAGAAGAAACAGATCGGAAATCCGACAAAAGAGAGCTGCAGTAATAAAGGAAAAAAATCAGAGTAATGTTCCTCTTTAGTTCACTGGGATGGAAAGCTTATAAAAAGATTTGAATGGAAAGGAAAAGGTTGACAGCCTCCCAGTGTTAGTGACAGGAAAAAATGTTTCACAACTACTGACAGTTGCTAAGCTTGAATCTGGGACTGGTGCAGCCCAGGCTGCTGCTGTATTTGAGGCAATTGAAGACTGGGAAATTGGCAACAGGGTTCAAGCCATGTGTTTCGAGACCGCTAGCTCCAACACTGGTAGACTTGCTGTAGCCTGTGTTCTTCTGATGTGGCAAGTCTTGTGGAAGACATACGACAAAGCACCATACATTATGCCAGCACGTATCTTGAACAGAAGCTGCCAAGAGACGATTATAAAGAATTCCTGGAACTTGTGATCGTGTTTCTTGGTTCAGCCCCTGCACGTGGAGTGTCATTCATGTCACCAGGTGCAATGCACCAAGCACGTTGGATGTCCAAGGTTATATACAGTCTCAAAATCTGGATGTTCAAGGCTCAGTTCAAGCTTACCCCTGCAGAAGAACGAGGATTGCTTGACGTGTGTGTGTTTGTAGTTCGTGTCTACTTGAAAGCGCGGTTCTCATCACCTCAGGCAGTATGTGCACCTTCTAATGACTTACAATTATTGATGTCACTTCTGGAGTACAAATCAATTCATGAAAACATCTCGAAGGCAACAGCACTGAAATTATCTTATGGTACCTGTCTCCAGAACTTGTCGGCCTGGCGTTTTTTTTATTGTAATGTCAGCTCCGCAACAAAACGAAGTATGATTGAGGCGTTTTAGATGGACGTTGACCAAGATGAACAACATGACCATTCCAAGAAAGCATCAGTTGATCTTAAATCACTCCCAGGCAACAACCTACATGACTTTGTTACACCAAGGTCTATGAAACTGTTTCAAATGATGGATATTCCGCATGACTGTCTCGATGTTGATCCAGATGCGTGGCATGATAGAGACGATTACAAACAAGCAAGAGAAGCACTGGAGTCTCTAAGAGTTGTAAATGATCAAGCTGAGCGTGGTGTTGCTCTGATTCAGGAGTATAGTGGACTGTTAACCAAAAATCAAACTCAACTGCAGTTTCTACTGCAAGTCGTTGAGGAACAGCGGAGATTATATCCAGATAGCAGGAAACAAACACTAATGTGCCCTAAAACTCTGTTTAGTTTTGGTGGAAACTTTTAGACTAAAGTATTGTAAACTGTTTGAACAAAAAGTGATGTACAGTTGAAAATAAATTATATATTTAAAATATAGACATTTTGTTGATTTTTTTACTATTTTTCTGATTTTCAAGGTCATTGAGCTACCTCTAAATATTAAAATATATTGTTCAAACTTTCCACAAAGTGTTTTCTCATCAAATGGAACACATTTGAGGGGTAAGACTTTTAAATATATCGATTTTTGAAAAATCACCATTTTAAGAGCCACCCTAGTATACACCACGACATTACATTTTGAGCTTGAGCAAAATATCAACTGAGAACCCATTTTGCAAATGAGGTCAGGTCTCAAGAACAAAACGATTAGAGATATTTCAGTGTTCTGCACACTTTTGATACCTTGCAGCATGTTTGTATTGTTGCTATATATATTGACCATTGGAAACCAAACTGTTACATGGGTTGAAATATTTTGTTGTTGTTATTGTTGTTTTTCTTAATTTTCCTGTTTCTGTTTTCATAAATAAGTTTAAAATTACAGTATTAAGAAGGCTTAACGAATAACTCACCCGGATGTTACTTAATTAAATCTTTGAGTAGATGTGCTTGTAAGGCTTAAACACACGCAGCGACATAATGATTCCAGACATATTTTCGTCTCGGTTAAGGTTTTTGAAGCAAAGACAATATTAAGAAGATATTTTGCATAGTGACAACAATTTCATAATTTCTCAGCGAGTTAGTGTGTGTGTGTGTGTTTTTGTTTGTTTGTTTTTTTTTGTATTTATATACATGTACATTTACAACAGACGCAAACATCCAAGCAAAGAAAAATGTATTGCAAAAATACAATTTCGATAAATATATTAATTGTAGTTCTGTTATCACATTTTATTAATGTTGAAACTTAACAGTAAATAAAACATGTCGCTTACCTAAAAGATAAAAAAACCACACATTTAGATTACTTTATGAGCGGTAAATAAAAAGTAATGGTGTTGTGAACAGCCATTAAGCATTATGTGTCATGCACGGTTCATGTTTTTAGATAATCTAGTAAAAATGGTCAATAAAAGTGCCTTCTGTTTATATCTAACAATGTAGTCTACAACTATGAAGGTTAAGGCCTGCATTTACCAACCATTCTTAAGTCTAAGTCATGACTAAAGCCCAAGACACAATTTTCATACTCTCAAAAATAAGCTTATTTATGAAGTTTCAATCTGATATTAAGTTTCAAGTAGCAAAATTAAAGTGTCATGCAAAAATACAGACATGTCGCTAAATACATAATGACGATATTGTGGATTAACATTCATGACTTGAGCAGTTTTACTTAAGAATAGTTGGTGAACGCTCATAAAGTGATCTAACGGTTTGTTTTTTCATCATTTAGGTAATAACTGACTGAATGCGCAATTTACAGCGTGATTTTCATTTAAATTATTATTAATGCGCATTCGGTCAGTTATACTAGCTGGCGTGACATGGAAAAAAGGGCTGTTAAATCTAACTCAAAGTTTCTTACAAGTATGCGGCTTTTACGGGTGTTTTAATATATTTATAACACAGAAACAACATGATTAACCATTCAATCTAATTTTGCTGAGAAGTGATTGATGAACGCAGGTAAACTTTGTGCTTCGTGGATGTATTATACACTGTGCTTTAGATAGACATTCGGAGTACATGAACCTTCAACTAAAATTAACAACAACTTTTTATTTTCAAATAATATAATCACAAAAATAAATACTCATAAATACGTGTATCTTTGTATGCTTGTGGGAAAGTATATTTTGTACGAGGCATATCTTAAAGCTAAAATAATGTTTAGAATACTGTCTTTAAACAATAAATGCCCATAGATTTGCAGTTCTGGTCACTTACCACCTACAATAACTAATATGTACAATATATAAGCATCGTTTAGTTTTATTGTAATCGAAGATAATTAACTATCAGTCTAAATTAATTATGCAGTACATATTTTTATTTGGGAGCTAATAAATATCGACATAATTGTGGCAGCCCAATAAGTTCGTTATGGTGCTTTATTTAACAGGCATCGCGCAGATATTTTTCCTGTTTCTGATAATATTTTTGTACATTTGTTTTACTCAGATGAGGTTGCTTTTTCTGATAACATCAGTATCGTTGGCATATGGTGTTTGCTTAACATCTGTAGCATGTGATTTGTGTAGATGTACTTTTTTGTTTCCGTATCCCTATTTGTCTGGCTTCATTTAAGTGCATATTCATATTGCTGGCAGGGATTATGAACGTTTTTGGTACATCTTAGCGATATCGCCAATAATTAAACCCATGTAAATGCAATAACGATTTATATGGCGTTTAAGACGTGCATTCATGTTTTAATTATATTTTCATGATAGACAAATCAATAATTTTGTGTTTTTGTTTTCCTAATACATTTCTTTTAAATGGAAATAAATTAATCAAATTCAATGTAATAAAGTTCTTCATATGCCTAATTGCAAAGTTTGCTATTTAAAAATCATGGCGTGATCCTTTCAATTAACTAAAACACGAATTAAACTTCGACAACTGATAGCATCCTGCCTATTCAAATAACACAGGGAAAAAAACACTTCAAATAATAAGGTACATAACCCACTTATTCGAACAGCAAGTGTACTGATGATTTTATTCGTAGCATTTTTTTTAAATTTATTATTATTTTTTTGTTGCTTTGTGTGCGTTTCCCAATTGGTCATTACGTGCTTTTCTGCTAGTATAAAGTTGATAAAATACCAAAACTCTAACAGAGCAAACAGTTTCTGTTTTGTAACACGAACTCCAAATCAGTTACTTGTTCACAAATTACGAAGAGTTCGAGTAAATGCTGAATAAGCAGATAGATATAACTAGAATACTTATTGAGATATGCGATATGATGGAACACGTTTAACTGTTATGAGCATGAGATCAGTTTAACTGCCATAGGTATAAGCACTCGCCGATTTCTTTGAAGTACACGGCTGTTTAGCTATGAAATCTTCAACCCTTAATGTTTATTTTAACACTCCGGTTGAGATTCCAACTGTTGCCGCCTGAAAGTAATAAATGCATTTAATTCATGCACGTGGGGTGCATTGTTATATTTATTGGGTTGCGGGCAGTATAAACGGCAATTGGAACTCCTCGGGTAATTCCGGATGTATCTGGTGCAATGATACTTACAGAAATCACGATCGTTTTGTTCGCCGGAAGTCGGAAGAAGAATATGTCTAAAATGTTGTTCGCACTAAACATAAACAATATCATCGTTTGACTGTTGTATTTCTGCTGCGCTGGGTAAATTAAAAGTGGATGATTTAAATTTGAAGCTACCACAAATTGAAGTTGAACAGGCACCGTACTGTAGTGAGCTGTCATCCGAGCTACCATCTTTGTTTTGACGTCAGTCACAAAAATAGCCAATTTAGGGAAATGGCCGAGGTGATCCGACTACCTACATACATCCGAGAGATGCTTCTTGAATTATCCGAGGTGTTCCGATTGTATAAACGGCGTACGTCAACACTTTACATTAAAACAGCCAATTATTTTATAATTACTCAACGTTCTTTTATCAGCTAGTATTCAAAGTGTCTGATTTTGATTTTGATTTATTTTAAGCGTTTTTCTTCTACTGAATAAAAGTATGACAAACATGTAAGACATTGTTTGCTGTTCAAAAACGGCCAATCAAACTGATATAAATGAGATTTCCTATTCAAATTATCTATTTTTGTATAATTTTTTAAACGGTTTTCCCCAACAGCCGTACGTGGTATTTTTATTCGATTTTTAAAATATGTTTGATTTACATCTTTCAGTATTATGATTCTAATCAAAGTATCACATAGTTTGTTAATATGATCACGTTTGCAAACGCCTTTTAGTTTCACAGAAATGTATTTTATATGCGGTGATTTATTTTGCAAATCTATGTTTACATTTTTGTTAAGCTTTAATGTACGAAAGCTGCCAAAATTTCATTATTAAGCCTTAAAACTGCTAATTTATGTATTGGACATGCAGTAATAAAGATATATTAAGGATGTATCTATAAAATTATCACTCCCATTACGCTAATACATTTGACGCATGTATTAAGAAGAATAATTTAATATTTTGTCTGACAAATAAGGCTTTCATTTTATAGATGCAATCTTTAAAGCGCTATAAATCTAAGTATTAATTGGATCACGCATTTTTTAGTACATGACATTGAAGTAATGTTATATTTAACCGTCATTTTAACGAAATATAAAAACATACTTCGTATTAAAAGTGTTTTAGATGATGTTTTTTTGTTGATATACTATTTCTTTTTTTAATGATGTGCTTCATCAATTTTTAAAGTTATGCGAATAAAACATTTAATGCGTTTACGCTGTTTTATTTTAAAACCAGCATACACTCAGATAGCAGTTGTAAGTCACAGTTTGCCGGGTTGTTGTTTATCTTCTTAATTATTACTTCACTTTAACAATTGTTTCGCGCGCTCCTATTTCAGTGATCGAACTTTTTAACACAAGCCTTTATGCAACATCACTATGCTTTCTATGTACACATGTATTATTTTGAAAAATGATAAGCTTCTTAGAGGGATGGTGCTGTTTTATCGGGCGAGTTGGAGAAACTACTTCTACCTTATTACCTCTGAAAACCTGTATTCAATTTTAAATAAAATCCGACAATAGAATGGAAGACCTAGTTGCATGATTTTACCGGTCATTTTCACCGAAATCGAATAATTAAATAACTTATTAACAAGTTTTTTTTTAAATAATTCCCTTGGTGTGTTATTTGTGAAGCATTTGCTAATGCACATTCACACATAATAAACAAGAATTATTGGCCTCTAATACGCAAACTATCGTCTGTTTCTTTCATGTTAAATGAATGAAAAGTTTAAAAATTGACTTCAGTCATATAAAATGCACCAAAGCTAAATATCATATCGTTATACAGAATTCGTTTTATCAATAAAAGACCAATGTGCAATATTTTTGTAATTATGTAGGTGTGACACTTAGTTTAGTCTTGCATTATATTAATATTTCCGTTTGTATTGTCCGGCAATTCAGTACAAAAACCCAGAGCAGTCCTTTCAGCTCCTAGCTAGATCTTCACTGTTGTTGTTTTTCTGGTTGTCTATCCGAAATATAGTTTATGGCGAGGAGTGTCAGTTATCACTTAACTCAGTATGTTAAGTATAATTCCTTTGCCCCCAAATGACATAGCAGGCGAAGGACGTGGAAACTAAACGGTTCAATTTATTATCACCAGTGTGCTCTGTACATTACGGAAGATGCCGAGAGCTAACGACAACTGGCGAGACGAATCATCGGCCGCTCTAGGGAGGGAATTCAAACGAGACGGACGTAAAAATTAGTGTCAGTGGCAGATTTAGAGAGTTGTCGTTATTGAGAGGGGGAAATACGTTTAAAACGACTGGTGGTAAATTAAACTGACGTCTAAGAGAGGTATTCGTCTTAGAGAGGTGACGTTTGGGAAGGGAGCACTGTATTATAAAACAATAGACACAATAAGAAAAATCGAGTTTTTAAGCCGTTATACGTCAGGCATACTTACTTACAGGTATAAATCGCGTGAAAATGCGAATTGACGCTAGGAAACAATTTTGCATGAGTTCTAAAACCTAAACTGCCTCTTAAGCTTCAATTGAAAAGTGAACATAAATGTTTTACTAGCATCACATATTTCAGTATGATCTAAAATTATTATGTGCAGCTGACGCAGAAAATATTGCAGAAAACCCGTCTGATTTCTTAACCGTTAAAGAGCTTTTAATATCCTTATGTTGTTCACGAGTTGAAATGGAGGGGTCCTTAAACAACATTAAAAGTTGAACACGTCTCACGTACAAAACTGTTTATATCGAGATATTGAAGTGACCTACGCCTATTTATCACTGTCGTATATCATTTCTAAAAACCGGCCGCAATAGGTCAATTGGTAGAGCGTTGGCTTGGGGATCGGAAGGTCGCGGGTTCAAACCCCGGCCTGGTCAAACCAAAGAACCAACCAAAGTTGATAGAAGTGGCTTCCCTCCTAACACTCGGGGCAAAGGGGACAACATTACGCCTAACTCGTCTGTGCCAGTATAATGGACCGGCTGGGTTCAGTCCCTGGGCACCTCATAAGTGCCCCTGTGCTTTAATGATAGAAATGTCGCTGAAATGTCGCTCCACAGTATCGGCAAAAATGCCGGCAAATCCCACCCCATCCTATTTCAAAAGGTGTTTTGTCTGATAATAAAAATTGTACTTGTTTAAGCTTTTCCGCAGCAAAGGTGAAATAAAAATGATACGAATCTTTGTTTGTTTGTTTTATGTTACATCGCACCGACACAGTTGTGATCATGTTGGTAACGTCCAGGTTATTATCGGTGGAGGAAGACCCCAGACGTATGCCTGGGTAGAACCACCAGCGCACCGCAGAGTTTAGCTGGAAACATGAAATATGAAATTTTGCAGATCAAGCTTTTAAATTGGTATTTTTTGTGTTTTGTATGGCACATGTTAACTTTCTATATTGTCCAAAGTACATTTTCATAAACACTGTAAATTAAAAAAGTAATGTTTTCATTTCACTTTGACGTTATGTTTCTTGTATGCTTAAGTAATTTTTTGGAGATATTGTCTTAATTATTGAAATATATAAAAGTGCTATAAGCTTTATTTATTACATTAATAAATAATAAAATTTTGAATACAATTTTGAAGAGTCAAATACAATGCACTTGTCAAAATACAATACAAATGTCAACAGTCACCTAATATGTTTCATTCAAAAGTTTTATAAATGCGAGTGAGAAACATGCAAGGCGCTCCAAAAGGCGGTTGTTGTTGTAAACAATTGTTGAAAATTCTCTTATTGTTTACCATATTTCCATGAATAGCCTGTGCCACATCTTGATAGAAAACCTCATTTGCTCAAAAATGTCTTAAAGGGCCATTTTGATTGACTGGTGCCGATTGGAAATCTGCCAAGTATGTGAAAACAATGTTGTCATTTCTCAGTAAAAGCGACAGATGTTGAAGTAAATCTAACAAGCGTAACATTCTAATAAAATATTAAGAATTCGTAATAAAAAGTTTGCTCAATATAAAAAATTGTATAGTTGTTTGCACATTATTTGGAAACCAGAGAATATAAATAAAAAAAAATCTCGTAACCTTATGAAGCCAGAACAAATATCACATTACTATATTGTCATCAAGGTGTAGGAGATGATGTTATGGCATTGTTTATACACAGGTTGTCTGGTTTCTCTGGCTTGCTGTTTGAGCCTCTAAATAATATCGCTTTCTAGTAATATTACACAGGCTCTTGGCATTTGATGGATGCACAACACTTGAAACACGCACTCGTGGTACTGTCTTCTGTGATCATGTAACGTTATCTCTGACTTAGGTGCATCATCGTGCATCAACTTTTAAGCCTATATCAACGCGATAACGTCGTATGTGGTGTTTGTGTTTCGCCTTTTTGGAGTTTAAGTTTCTCATGCAAAAACACACCGAAAACACACAACAAAGGTTTGGGCATTTAAACTTGTGTTGTCAGTTAATGCTAATGTTTTAGTTATCTTTTATATGATTGGCTAATCAAATTGTTGTTACTGTTGTTGTTTTCTAGTGCGTTTCTGTCATTTAAAGCATTGAGGTTAATTATAATACATACGCCTGTATACGCCTATACATTTGCCGAGCATCTATGTAAATGCTGAATACGCACATTAGCAAATTGGAGTAATGATCGCTTCGGGATATGCGAGATGATGTAAAACCTAGCACCACTTAACTTTTATGAGCATGTGATCATCGCTTTTTGATAAGTCTAAGCACTATTCGTTATCTTCAATGCAAACAGGCGGTTAGCTCGGAAATGTTCAACACTTGGTGTTTATTACAACACACGCGTTGAGCTCATTTTCCCTCTAAGGCTGTCTAAAAGCATTAGTTTCATTGAGAAAATCAACCATAATTTGCTACTTCACGTATTCTTTATTTGTTTGCAAGAAACTATATGGTGTTCATGGGTTGATGGCGTTATTAACAGTTTGCTTCATTTTAAGTGAAAGAATTCGACCGTCAGCAAATTTAAAAGTTGTTGATCAGCAATTCTAAAACGTGGCGGACTTTTTCTTTTTTAATTTTCCCCCTCTTTTTTTCACATATGAATTAAAATCATGTCAAACATTTAAGACCTTGTTAAACACGCAAACATGCCATATCGCACGGGTCCGAAAATAACATTTTTAAAAAAAATGTTATTTGTCTCAACACGGTTAGGATTCATAATCTTGGCATTTTCATGAGATTTACAAAAAATGTATTATTTATATCTTCTTGAAACGAGTCAACCAGACTACGTCGGCAAAGTCAATTTCTATCTCGCAGAAGTTGTTACTATAGAGGATAGCGTATTTATTTAAGGACGTCTACGTATTAATTTATAGTCAACTTTTAATGTAGCGGAAAGTTAGATAATTATAGGAAACGTTCCAAACGACAAACCCTATCCCTTTTCAAATGTAAAAATGTTGATGTCTTGATCATTTTATTGATGGGTTACATTAAATATTTATCTACTTACACGCGCACACCTTATTCTAGGTACTAATTGTATGCATAAACAAATCTTAAATATTTTATCCGAGTAACGAGCTTCCATTGTAAAGATAAAATCTTAAAAGCGTTGTAAAAGTAAGTATCAAAATGTCTCCCTGGGTAAAAATAGATTAAATTACTAAAAGTCAAAAGCATGACATTTATAAAGTCATATATAATCCCACAGTAGTCAGCTTCTTGCTAACTTTTGATTGTTTTGAAACATTTTAACAGTAAAGAGAATCAAGATTTTTAAAACAGCCATTTACGCAAGACGATGCGTTAAACAGCCAGTTGACAGAAAATATCATTTCAGGACTATTTCAAATTTATCTTAATTATCTCATTTTGTAGAGAAATCTACACGCTAATACTTCTGAGTCTTGCCGACTGACCGGTGTAACTGTCAGATTTGCTCTTATTGTTAAATGACTCATCACAGATTTGTTTTTTTACTTTTACATTTGGCTTGCATGTGAATACCTTTGCCCTATGCTTTTTTTCTAATTTTAGTATATGTTGCAATGCTCATAGGATTTTGTCATATATTCTTATTTCAGAGTAGATACAGAAGAACAACGTCGTTCTCGCTTCTTCGATAGAGACTGACAGTTCAGTCTTTATCTACCGCGGTAATATCCTCTCCAGTTCATTTTCTTTCGCTACACAAAAGTCCTATCCTATCCGAATATATTTCCATCTCGGGTTTATCTCAACCCACCCACTCACTTTTTTTACTCAAGCAATTCTCCACCCAACCACTTTAATGTTTTATCTCGAGAAATGCCCTACCCGTCATATTTCCATTTAGGACATATATATGCCAATTTTAGTTTGGTCCAATTTGGTTCTCACGAAAAATAATCATGTTGCATTAAGAGACCACCTGCCTTAAGAGACCATTTAGTCCTGTCCCATGGGTGGTCTTTTAATACAGGTTTGACTGTACTTACTTTCATTATTTCACTTCCAACAATCCCCTCCTGTAAGCCACCCGTCCTATTCTTTCCTCGGACAATCGCCCTTCAGTTTTTATCCTCGGTTACAGGAACCAGTTTCAACATCAGAGAATTCACTTCTCATCATTTTTCGATCTCGGAGAGATCAGGTTAATTACTCCCGTCATTTTCCCACCTTGTACAAATCCGTCTCTTCCTTTATCCGATTCATACATATCCTGTTCTAACGACAGAAACCCACGCTGACGCCATTTACCCCTCTCGGACACCACCCCTCCCCATTCATGTCAAGTTCCACTCGGACAATTCCCCGCCCCCTCCCACGCCCCTGTCATGTCTCTCTCAGAAAGAACTCCTCCCTGCCTTTGTCATGTTCCCCTCGGAAAAATCCCCTCATGTCATGTTCCCTCGGACGAATCCCCTCCCCACACATGTCATGTCCCCATCAGACAAATCCCCTCGACGCCCAAGTCATGTTACCCTCGGACACCCCCATGTCATGTCCCATCGGACAAATCTCCTCCCCTTCTATGTCATGTTTCCCTCGGACCAATTCCCTCTCCGCCCATGTCATGTCCCCATCAGACAAATCCCCGCGACGCCCAAGTCATGTTCCTCTCGGACACCCCCATGCCATGTCCCTCTCGGACAAATCCTCTCCCCGTACATGCCATGTCCCTCTCGGACAAATTCCCTCCCCGCCCATGTCATGTTCCCCTCGGACAAATCTTCTCGCCCTTGTCATGCACCCCTCAGACAAATTCATTTCCCGACCATGTCTTGTTTCCCTCGGACAAATCCTCTCCCTGCTCATGTAATGTCCCCCGCTCGGACCAATTCCCTTCCAGCTAATGTTATGTTCCCCCTCGGACAAATCCCCTCCCCGCTCACATCATGATCCAACCTCTGACAAATCCCCTCCCCGCTCACATCATGATCCAACCTCGGACAAATGCCCTCCCCGCTCACATCATGATCCAACCTCGGACAAATGCCCTCCCCGCTCACATCATGTTTCCAACACTGTTTAAGCATGTTTATATATTTACATTGGTAAACATTTAAAAACTTTTCTATAGTACTTTGGTCTTAACATAATTGGTACGATTGTGATGTGACCTAAGTAACAAATATCCTATTGGATACGATCTGATTTGAAACTAAAAAACTATTACATTAAAAGATGCATTTATTTAGGTTTTTTGGCAATTAGTTTTCAAATTTGTATTTTGTTGGGCGTAAATGCGATGCAAGGGGAAAAACTACCGTTTGACTTAGATGATTTCTTTTTTATTTCCCTTCAACGCTAAAAGATGAACGTGTTCCAAGTGGAAACTGTCTGGTAAGGATCTGCACTATTTGCTGCTAAATAAGTATCAAGTATTTACTAAGTAAGTGTAAGGAAGTATGTTGTTGATAGATTTACTTCTTATTTTTTTAATTTTAATTATAAACCACTTGCTTTCCCCAATATTATGATTATAAACCACTTGCTTTTCCCAATATTATGATTTCCCCAATGTTATGATTATAAACCACTTGGTTTTCCTAATATTATGATTATAAACCACTTGCTTTCCCCAAAAGCACTTGCTTTCCCCAATATTATGATCATAAACCACTTCCTTTCCCAATATTATGATCATAAACCACTTCCTTTCCCAATGTTATGATCATAAACAACTTCCTTTCCCAATGTTATGACCATAAACCACTTCCTTTCCCAATGTTATGATCATAAACCACTTCCTTTCCCAATATTATGACCATAAACCACTTCCTTTCCCAATATTATAATTATAAACCACTTGCTTTCCCCAATATTATGATTATAAACCACTTGCTTTCTCCAATATTATGACCATAAACCACTTCCTTTCCCAATATTATAATTATAAACCACTTCCTTTCCCAATATTATGATTATAAACCACTTGCTTTCTCCAATATTATGATCATAAACCACTTCCTTTCCCAATGTTATGATCATAAACCACTTCCTTTTCCAATGTTATGATCATAAACCACTTCTTTTCCCAATATTATGATCATAAACCACTTCCTTTCCCAATATTATAATTATAAACCACTTCCTTTCCCAATATTATGATTATAAACCACTTGCTTTCCCCAATATTATGGTTATAAACCACTTGCTTTCCCCAATATTATGATTATAAACCACTTGCTTTCCCCAAAAGCACTTGCTTTCCCCAATATTATGATCATAAACCACTTCCTTTCCCAATATTATGATCATAAACCACTTCCTTTCCCAATGTTATGATCATAAACAACTTCCTTTCCCAATGTTATGACCATAAACCACTTCCTTTCCCAATGTTATGATCATAAACCACTTCCTTTCCCAATATTATGACCATAAACCACTTCCTTTCCCAATATTATAATTATAAACCACTTGCTTTCCCCAATATTATGATTATAAACCACTTGCTTTCTCCAATATTATGACCATAAACCACTTCCTTTCCCAATATTATAATTATAAACCACTTCCTTTCCCAATATTATGATTATAAACCACTTGCTTTCTCCAATATTATGATCATAAACCACTTCCTTTCCCAATGTTATGATCATAAACCACTTCCTTTCCCAATGTTATGATCATAAACCACTTCCTTTTCCAATGTTATGATCATAAACCACTTCTTTTCCCAATATTATGATCATAAACCACTTCCTTTCTCAATATTATAATTATAAACCACTTCCTTTCCCAATATTATGATTATAAACCACTTGCTTTCCCCAATATTATGGTTATAAACCACTTGCTTTCCCCAATATTATGATTATAAACCACTTGCTTTCCCCAAAATTATGATCATAAACCACTTCCTTTTCCAATATTATTATAAACCACTTCCTTTCCCAATATTATGATTATAAACCACTTTGTTTCCCAATATTATGATTATAAACCACTTCCTTTCCAATATTATAATTATAAACCACTTCCTTTCCCAATATTATGACCATAAATCACATGCTTTCCCCAATATTAGGATTATAAACCACTTGCTTTCCCCAAATTATGACCATTAACCCACTTCCTTTCCCCATATTATTTCTTTTAGTTAGATCAACCAGTTGATGTCCCTATAATGATCATAATTAGGTGCGGTCATGTATCTTCGAAGACTAACCTTGTTAACAAATGTCAACAGTTTGTGCTGCCACTGTTCGAGAGGAACAGGATGATGAATTCCCGAGTTGGGATGCGCAAAGAAAACAAGTCCTTTTTAGGAAATACATACATGTGAATGTGAACGTTTTTGGAGGCCAAAATGAGAGATTTTCACTTGCAAAGTGGGACATGTTATTTGATATAAACAAAGAAGGAAGTTATCAGTTTCCAAGAGATTTCTGAAAATGTGTAAAACACACCTGACTTTCAGATAACCTTAAAAGTGGGAGTTTCTCTCCAAAAGTGGGAGAGTTCACATGTACGGGAATATCGAGTTTTGGGATACATTATATCCCTAAGTGGAGATTATCAAATAAAACAACAAGAAACTATGCCAAAAATAATTTATTTTCTAGATTCTATTAACCCACAATGTTCATATATATTACCATTTTGCATAAAAAGATCAATAACGATAACAATAGTATGTGAATAACTTACATAAACACATCTATACACCAGTCTATACACCAGTCAATGGCAGTCATATAACCAAAAACACACCAAAACTGTACACATATATACGCAAACTTCATTTTACATCTTCTTCCCTGTAACTACAATTTCTTAAACAAAGCATATTTTGCCAAATACTTGAATTTATGTCTAAAAGACTAAATATGTAGATAATTAATTTTTTTTTAACTTGGGCTTAAAAGTATATCATTGAGCAAATTAACATATTTTGAAAAATACTCTGACTTATAAGTGTCATAAAGTGGAAAGTTTGTAAATGAATTAACAAATAAAAATACTTTACAAAACAATGTATACCTAGATACTCAATTTCATGCTGAACTAGTGTTTCCAGTTCATTCACAATCTTGCTCGGTTATCAAATACAAAAAGAAATGCAGCAGTAAGTATTATCAATGTTTTAAAAATTGTAAAGGTGAAACATTTTTTGCTCTATTCTAAAGCTAATAAATAAATATATCAAACTTTACATCATTGTCAACTTGACAGTAAGAAGTAAGTTTTTACATAAAAAATACATCAAGAATGCAATTTACAACCAGTACATAAGATGTCTTTATTTTGCAATGTTATGAATACATATTTTTAAAGGCAAAGTTCTTCTAGAACACAATGCTATTTATATAAATATATTTAAATTGTACTTTACATTTTTTATTAGCAATATAAGAATTGAGACAAACTTTTTATGAAAAAATCCCTTGGTGAAAAAATTACTATGTATCTTCTTTGAAAGCTATTATATGGTTGAAAAAGAATTTTGCAACAATTTAAGGGTCAGCAGTTCAGTTATTAATAAACACAAGGCCCTGCATTCTGATTGGTCAGTGTACACAATGTTCTGTAATCTGATTGGTTAGTGTACACAATGTTCTGTAATCTGATTGGTTAGTGTACACAATGTTCTGTAATCTGATTGGTTAGTGTACACAAGGTTCTGTAATCTGATTGGCTAGTGTCCATGATGTTCTTGCAATTCAACTCAGCCTACCATAGTAGTTTCAACAGCTTGAATCTAAAAGATCGTTTCCATGTGATGTCATACGAACTGAAAATACATTTTGAGGCAGCCATCTTTGAAGGCAGAAGCTAATGCAGGCCGAAATCTGGAAATATGTGCTGTATTAAACTCACCACTGTGTTTTTATTTTTCAGTCTATTTTATTGAATTTTATATCAAATTTAACAGCTTTTATCAAGTATTTTAAATATCAAAACTATATTTTGATAGTTTTAAAGTTACAAAAATACAACCAAAAAAGATACACTGTTCATTTTGTTTAAAGTTGAGCCAATAATTTTATTTATTTCTGTGTGTTAATTCTTTGTACATTTATCAATTTTGAAAATATTGCATTCTAAAATTATGAATTTCAAGAGCTTTCTAGTGGTGTATAGCTTAATTTTTGGACCACAAAGAAAGAAATTACAAGAAAATAAAATTTACGCATCTATACACTTCATCTAAAAATCCCATGAAATTGCCATCAAAGATGGCTGCCAAGAAAAAGAATCTTCACTGATATGGAGCTTCTCTGGCATGAACAATACATAATAAAAAAAAATAAAAATAAATTCAGACTCATAAAATACACATTGCAAGACTGCCAGAATCACAATTATTAAAAAAGTGAATATGGTATACATGTGTTGTGCTATACACTACTAACAGTGCTAAAAATAACCTTTGTGAAAATCGTTAAAGGTTTGTTGTTTATGGGGTTAGAGTCTTAAAGACAATCTTTTGGTCATCTTGAAATGTAAACACACCCAGATAGAAAAACAAGTGTATTCTTAAGTAAGATCATAAAATGTTTTTTTATTGGGTTTATCGTTCCACCAACAGTATGTCCATTAGAAGCAGATATAATGCAGCCTTCACTGTATATAGCATGCCATGAACACCTCACATGATACCGGGCCAACCAGTCATGGAATATGCCCTTATACTTGCTTGAGCATTAGCAATGGAGCTATGCCACTACCATTTTAAACGACTTTGGTATGTTGCAGCCCAGGATCGAACCCTGCGCCTCTCGTACCTGGAGTTAATGCTCTACGATTGCGCTACCAGGTCCAGTCTCATGAAATGTGGTCATAAAATATCACATCTTGATACTTAGCTTGCTACATTTAACAATTATAGCGACGTCTAGCTTTTTGGTGGAGGAAGACTCCAGACAAACGTTTGGGTCGAACCACCCGTGCAGTGCAAGTCAGCTGGAAGACCTTCCAACATTAAGTACGTCGCCCTGACTGAGACTCGAACCCACGTGGCGAGAGGCTAAGCAGCCAGGAGTTAAAAATTGGCAGCTCTAACATTACGCCAAGGGTGCCCGTGGTTTGGACTGGTCTTCATTTTTTGTCAATATCAAATCTTTAAAAACAACACATGTATAGAAAACTATTTAAAAATTGTAGCTTTTTGTATCAAAAGCTAATATTTAACATATACAAACATAATCAAGCTATTGTCTCTCTCATCCTAAAGACGAAATCTTTCTTTGAAAGCACACTGGTTACAACTGGTTAACAAGCATGCAAATTAACCTTAATTGAATATAAACACATGCAGAATCAATTAATATTAATCAATTCCTTAATCATTGCATATTAGTGTATGTCATACATTTGTCTCTACCACAAAATCTCAGTTATTAAAAAATATATATTTGAAAATGGTTCCAATAACAATACATTGTAATTCATTTCTGCAATATTAACTCGTTAATAAGTTGTTCCTTAAAACAACAGTGTTTAGTTTGGGGCTTTTATTTTAGGTCTATTTAAAATAGGCCACATAAGGTACTATCTCTAGGCCTAAACAAAAAATCACCAAACTTACAGATTTTTTTACAGATAGTAAGCATGCAGTTCTACAATGTTAACAAAAACAGGAAGCTATGAACAAACTAAAAAATACACCAAAATAAAACTACAATACACAAAATGGGAATGTGATAAAGTTTTACCTGAAAATAAAATCATTGGTTTGTTTATTGTTACATCGTAAAGACACCATTATGATCATAATTGTACTCTTATGTCCAGCTATTAGTGGTTAAGGAAGGCCCTGGACTATTTGTGGTGGAGGAAGGCCCTGGACTATTTGTGGTTAAGGAAGACCCTGGACTATTTGTGGTGGAGAAAGGCCCTGGACTATTTGTGGTGGAGGAAGGCCCTGGACTATCTGTGGTTAAGGAAGGCCCTGGACTTTTTGTGGTGGAGGAAGGCCCTGGAATATTTGTGGTTAAGGAAGGCCCTGGACTATTTGTGGTTAAGGAAGGCCCTGGACTTTTTGCGGTGGAGAAAGGCCCTGGACTATTTGTGGTGGAGGAAGGCCCTCGACTATCTGTGGTTAAGGAAGGCCCTGGACTATTTGTGGTGGAGGTAGGCCCTGGACTATTTGTGGTGGAGGAAGGCCCTGGACTATTTGTGGTGGAGGAAGGCCCTGGACTGTACGTGATAGAGGAAGGCCCTGGACTATCTGTGGTTAAGGAAGGCCGCGGACTGTTAGTGGTAGAGGAAGGCCCTGGACTGTTAGTGGTAGAGGAAGGCCCTGGACTGTACGTGATGGAGGAAGGCCCTGGACTATCTGTGGTTAAGGAAGGCCGTGGACTATCTGTGGTTAAGGAAGGCCCTAGACTTTTAGTGGAAGAGTAAGGCCCTGGACTATTTGTGGTGGAGTAAGGCCCTGGACTATTAGTGATGGAGTAAGGCGCTGGACTATAAGTGGTGGAGTAAGGTCCTGGTCTATAAGTGGTGGAGTAAGGTCCTGGTCTATAAGTGGTGGAGTAAGGCCCGGACTATTTGGGGTGGAGTAAGGCCCTGGACTAAAAGTGGTGGTGTAAGGCCCTTGACTATTTGTGGTTAAGGAAGGCCCTGAACTATTAGTGGTGGAGGAAGGCCCTGGACAATTAGTGGTGGAGGAAGGCCCTGGACTATTAGTGGTGGACATACGTCTGTGAAGTCCTCTACACATTAAAGTTCTCTCCCCAACAAGGACTTGACCCCACATGGTGAGACATGATTGCTAGGATGCAGGCAGCCAGAAACAAATAGACGAGTTATCTTCTAGCCCTCAATAAAAACTATTATGTTTCATTCTATAAAAGCATTTAAATTTTTATTCTCTGACAGTATGACACCTTGTTAACACATTTACAGCCTAAAACAACTATAACAAAATCTAAAGTTTTAACTTTATCATTCTAACCCTCACCAGATGTGAAGCCAACGTCATTGCAATCTCACATGTTTTTTAAACAATGATACAAATAACTCAAAATATCATTTAATTAGTATGAAAACATCATTTAAGCATGTAGCCTAAATCTTGTGTCTGTATTTTAAAAATATATGTAAATGTTTATTCAGAACAATTAATCAGTTCATGAGTAAGATTCTTTTGACGGTTCTAGTCTGCAGAAAAGGAAGACATAATTCAGAAAATCAAACAATTTTCAAAGACAGAACTTTGTGAATCTACTTTGTTAAAATACAATCACTCAACATTCCAGTAAAACTTAACCTAATATTCACAATTTGTACAAAACTGAAAGATGCAGAGAAAGCTTGAACATTGTCGTACCTGGGTTAGCTCAATGCAGAGTAATTCAGAAACTTTCACAAATACTTCCATATTTTTTGGCAAAAGATTCATCTGTAATACTGAAAAAATGTTCACTCACAATACATGTACCTTAAGAACACAAAAATACAAAAGGAAGTGTTCATGGCTACAATGCAAATAATAGCGCCATGCAGGTATGGGCAGAGTGTGATTAGCCCTTTTATTCATAGTGTGTGTATATATTATTTTGAAATTTTACATACTTATTTTAATTTTCATTAAAACAGTTTAAAGTATTTCTAAAACATGTATGTTTCATAAATTCAATATTGAATCCATGGTAAATCCAGTCAACAAATAAACCCTAAGTAGAGCAGATTCTACTAAAGATAAGACTGATAATTGTGACTGCTTCACAAAGGTGTAAAATGGCACATGCATGAGTGAAAGGGTTAAACACACTTAGTTCACATACAAAGGATACAATTTAGTTCATGTACGCTCTGTTTTTAGTGGACTCTATAGAACTCTAAAGCCACACATGCACCTATCTTTCTTAAATACAAATCACTAGTCAGGGAACATAGTATGTGACACGTCCATTGTGTTTTAATACAATGTGTTAGTATTATAAACTGGTGTCTTTAATGTGTTTTTCTGTACAATATGGACTAAAAGAATTTCTCAAACAGCCAAATCAATAATTGTTATCTGATAATATACCATGGAATGCTGTTAACTGATGTCCTATATCTATGTGAAAAGTGAAGCCACACTCATTATTACAAACATGTCTTCCTTATCTCAGTCATGCTGTACAGCAATTTTTTAAGCTAAGAAAATCACATGACCACTTACTTTTGAAAGAATGTTACATACATGTGAACTTTTTCTGAGGCCAAAGTGGGAGATTTTCACTTGCAAAGTGGGAGATTTGTTATTTTTATATAAACACAGAAGGTAATTATCTGTTTCCAAGTAGAAATATTTCTAAAAATGTGAAATATACCCCTCATTTTTCAATAATTTTCAACTTTAAAAGTGGGAGTATCCCTCCAAAAGTGGGAGAGTTCACATGTATAATGAAATCCAGGTAATCAGTTCACATGTATGATGTTATCCAGGTAATCAGTTCACATGTATGATGTTATCCAGGTAATCAGTTCACATGTATGATGTTATCCAGGTAATCAGTTCACCTGTATGATGTTATCCAGGTAATCAGTTCACCTGTATAATGTTATCCAGGTAATCAGTTCACATGTATGATGTTATCCAGGTAATCTTCTCTGATGTTGCTGTTTTTAGCAGAAATCTTTTATCATGCTTATTTATAACTTCAGAAAGAATTAACATTTAGAGCAATTTTTTCATGATTTGTATTAACTAACAATTGAGGTAGTGTTCAAAATCTTGTTCATTTAAACTTAAAAATGATTTTATACAGAAATAATGCCCCAAATCCCCCAAACAAGGTAAGAGATTTGTACATATATTTGATATAGAAAAACTGTCGGATACGACGTTTTGGTTCAAGTGATTTAACCATAAGAATGGCTGGTGAATATGGGATGAAAGGTTTTTATGTTTAATTCAATATTGTACACTTTGCGATTATTCACAATTGATTAAAAAACAATAAAACTAACACTTACATCCAGTGAACACAGTTTGAGATAAACCCCTTTGACATAATCACTCAAATAGATGCTAAATATAAAACTGACATTTACATTAAATCAAAACATTTTCTTAATGTTTTCTCAATAATCCATCATAATTAAATCAAGGGCAGTTTTTCATGTCTGTGTCTTTGAAATTACAAATGTGTATTGCAAATGATCTGACAAACCAAAACTTTATTTACATATTCACAAATAATTAAACAAAAGTCAACAAAAGTACCATTTGTTAAATTGCAGCACATTATAATGGTCAAAAGGTCAAAGGATGAAACAAATTTATCAAAATATCAAAGTTAGAAATCATTTCTGTTTATCATTTAATATTTTAGGATTGGTTAATCTATCAGCAGAAACAGAATTAGTTAACAAGGTAAGACATGTATGATTTTATTTCAGTTAGGCCTTTGTTTTACCAACAATACAGCAACTGACAAACCTCTACCTTCTTTATGGATTTCTTAGATCATGTACAATGAAAATACTCAAATTACAGTTTAAAGCTTTAATAATAAGCTGTTTTTTTACCGGGGATATAAATGAGACAAATACCATGGCATAAAGTCACATGCCTCCTTGTTGTATATGTATGTATCCTTGTATATATATATATATATACATGTACATAATATCAAATGATACTCCATATGTTGAGCCTGAAGCCTTCTACATTTGTCGACCAGACCAGGTCTTAGCTGTTTGCCCAACATTAAGACAACGAGACATATATCTAAAGGCCACAAAAACGTGCAATCTGCACAGAGAGCTCCCAGATGGTTTGTTTTTATAACAACATCGCAGTGACATAATTATAGTCAAAACAGCAACTACTAGCCCACTAGCACATTGAAGAACAGCTGGAAGACATTTCTAGTGGAGGAAGGGCCCACTAGCACACTGCAGACCAGCTGGAAGACATTTCTAGTGGAGGAAGGACCCACTAGCACACTGCAGACCAGCTGGAGGTCCTTTCTAGTGGAGGAAGGGCCCACTAGCACACTGCAGACCAGCTGGAAGACATTTCTAGTGGAGGAAGGACCCACTAGCACACTGCAGACCAGCTGGAGGTCCTTTCTAGTGGAGGAAGGGCCCGCTAGCACACTGCAGACCAGCTGGAAGACATTTCTAGTGGAGGAAGGGCCCACTAGCACAATGCAGACCAGCTGGAAGACATCCGTACATTAGGTTCTTGTCAGATCCAGGACAATGACCCTGACAGTTGAATTGAACATGTTTTGACAGATATTACAATATTTTCATTTCCTCTTTACATACAATCCTTAAGATGACAATTCAACAGATGCAGAATAAAATCTCAGGCACCCTACGTTTCAAAACCTATAGAAAGGTGAACAATTCTAATAAAATAAGAATAATTTTTTTCACAAATTAACAATCTTAAGATGTAAGCTTGAAGGCTAACTTCTTTTCAGCCTGACAGCAACCATGAAGTTGTTTATTAATAAGTGTTTTCTTTAACAATTATGAGACCATTTTCCTTTTTAAAAGTATCTAGTAATGATGGAAACAAGAAGTCATTTTAATAACTGTAAGAAATACACATATAGATGATTATGGAGGAGAAGTAGATAGTTTATAAGTTACACATCCAGCAACTTAGCAATGGCACTTTTGTATCATAACATAATGTAAAAACAAATGTATACAATTTCAAAAATATAATATCGTCTAACCATACATTCAGATACATCTTCTTTTAAACATCTGTATCGTGTTTAACCTTAAAACAATATACAAAAATCAAGAAAAAAATCAATCAATATCAATTAAGATAAAAGAAAATGTACAAATACTTAACCATACTGAAAACTAATAGCATAAGGAAATTAAATTATTGATGAATGTTTGATGAGGCCTTTTGAAAAAGAACACTGTGTATATTACAGAATTGTTATAGGTTAGATGGTAAGCTTGCTTCGGTTTTTCACTTTTCCACTACCTAGAGCAACGGAAATTTCCATCGCATTACAGCCTTCCAATATACCATATAAGACGTCTTTTTCAATCGCTACAGCTATATAGAAATAAAGAATGCTGGCATACAGCAAGGCTATTTGATCAGTAAATGATATGCTTTTTTCATTGACTACCAGCAATGAAGAGCATAGGGTGCCATATTTACATCATTCAAATGGTGTTAGGGTAAATATGTCTGCGATTATGAGGAAGAATTCAGCGTTGAACATAATGTACATGGGGGTGATATTAGTGACAGTGGAAGTGCGGATGAACTATTAGCGGCTGTGAGTAGCCCGAGAGGACATAGGTAGAAAGCCCAATGTCAGTACAGAGCATGTATGAAGCATAGCAATGCTTTCTTAGAAGTATATGTAGTATAGACAAATAAAAGTTTTGATGACTTACATATGAGCTATGCCAATTTTCCCTTATTAACCCTAGGTATATAGCTGCATATAGACCTTGGTAGTGAAGGGGTTAAACACTTCACATCTTTATTTATTAGCCACATCCATCTAATATAAGGTTAAATTATCCCAGCAAAAGTCTTGATAGAACCACTGATGCACAGCTGGCCAGCTTGAAGAACTTAGAACATTGTTGTTATAGCTCTGATGAGAACTTGAAGTAAAGAATTGAATGTTAAATGGAAATCACCCCTATTTATGTGAAAAAATATTTGTGAACTTTAAAACATGACATATGATACTGATTTCTAGACAAGGTAAGGCATGCACTCTATCACACAATGAAAATATTTCCTCTACAGCCTAAATGATGTTGGTCCGATTAAATATGTAATTCTAAAGTAAATACAAACCGAATACACAATGTACTGTGCGGATAATAAATGCATGAGACACATACTATGACACTGATACATGTAAAAAAATTAACAGATTTGGAGAAAAATACTATGCAAGCAATAACAATGAGCAATCTACAGTAAATAAACCTTTGTATATATAATATATGAGACAATTAAATACTAAGCCCAGACTGAACTTGAGTTCATGCTTATTTGTATTATTGGAGATTATAATGAAAATCATAATTATTGTTAAAGGAAAATTACAATGTTTATTCTAGGTGGTGTCCAACCATTTGGACCAAAATATCTTTTCTCCAATAACCATATAAGTCATTGTGAACTGAAAAGATCTTGCAAAATGCTGATCATTGATACCCTAGATCAGTGTGAACAGTGAAATATAAATCCCCATTTCTCATTGCAAACAGGTATTTCCTATCTAAGCCACACTGCAGATAGCTACATTTAACTAGGAAAACGGCGTAACAACTTGCTTTTAAGATTACATTATATCATCCATCATCTGCGTATTCCGATCTGATGTTGGTATCTATTTTAAGCAGAGATAACTATCGTGCTTATTTATAGATTTAAAAAGATTGAACTTAAATAATGGTTTTATTGTGATTTGTACCGTCTAACAATGTAGGCATTATTCCAAACTGTCCTTACTTATGCTAAAGTATAAATGTAGGCAGAAATTATGTCCTAATTATCCAAAGCAGTGGAGAGGTATTGCTTGTTTGTTTATTGGGTTAAATGTCCCACCAACAGTATTTCAGTTATCTGGAGACGGTGTCCACTCGAAACAAATATAGCGCTGCCTTCACTGTGTATAGCAAGCTGTGAACACCTGGCATAATACCACACCATGTCACATTATCCTGACACCAGGCCAAGCAGTCATGGAACTACCCTTATATTTGCTTGAGCGTAAGCATGGGAGCTACAACATCATTTTTTACGACTTTGGTATGTCGCGGCCCAGGATCGAACCTGTGGCCTCCCGTACCTGCACCGACGCTCAACCAACTGCACTACCAGGTACAGTACTAAGGTATTATTACATTAATTTGATATCTATAGGAAAACTGTCTGATACCACCATTAAAGCCACTAATGATTTAATGATTTAAATAACAGAACCTCTATGAATCATGTGAAAGGTTTTAAAATGACAAAAAAAGACTGTTAAAAAACAGATTAGACCTAGCTTAACCAAATAGTTACCAATAGTGCAAATCAATAATAAAAAACTACTAGAAATTAACACAAAAATGCTTCAAAAAAGCTCAACATGCATGACACTAATTTGGTATAAAACAAATTGAAAATATGTTCTATCCAATCATGTTATAAAAAGTCATATTAAGCATATGATCCATTACAACAGAAACAGGTTGCCTTAAAAGTTGTACAGTATATATGATGACCTTTAAGCATATAATTCTTCATCAAACTATTACCAAGTTATATTTAATTAATACAATTGTCATGTGATCATATCCAAAATAGTAGGTGCTCTGATTCCTATGGTACTATGACATTTCAGAAAAATTGATGCAAGACTGTAGGAGAGAAACCCCCTACAGAGGGGTGGGAAACCCGATTTCTGTGTACCCTTACCTCACCAAATTAATTATGGGAGGTATAATATTAAAATTATCACCTTCAGGTCTGAAGACAAAGATCTAAGAAATAATGACAATGTTTCTTCTATGATAAAATGCTATATTAAAAAAACATATTGTTAAAAGAAAAACAAAAGGGCTCATCAGCATAAATAAGATATGCTATTGACACCTTCTTTTCTTCAAGCATAGATTTATTTCTTACAATCTGTAAAAAAAAAACAACAAAGCAAAATGCAAGATCACAAGACATCAGGATTATCTCTTTAAATAATACAAGAATAGATTGTATAGAATTGTATGTAGAATTCTATTTACTTATGAGTAATGAGTTGTATTGCTTAAGTAATGAGTAGTATTGCTTACAATAAAGATAACAAGATTTCCTTATCTTGCAATTATACATGGATGGATTGATACCATCTACTATTTGAAGGACACATGGTATAGCTATTGCTGAGATATTAAAACTTCTCTATCTTGAAATTGTTAATGGATGGATTGCTATAGTCTGAAGTAATGAAACTACTGTTAAGGTTCTTTCCAGTCCAGACGTACAGCAGTGGCATTGACATTGGAGATGATCCACTTCTGTGTATTGGCACTGTTGTCACAAGGGTTCATGAACAGTTCTTTGCTGCCCACGTCACAATCCAGACACTGGTTACTGATGGGGTGAAACAGCTGCTGGGTATCCTGTACAAGTGAACAGTCATAATGGCCATTATCTATATCAATCATCAGCCCAATAATCACCAGCCCAATATTCATCAGCCCAATAATCACCAGCCCAATAATCATCGGTCCAATATTCATCAGCCCAATAATCATCAGCCCAATTATCATCAGCCTAATATTCATCAGCCCAATGATCACCAGCCCAACAAACATCAGCCCAATCATCATCAGCCCAATAATCATAAGTCCAATATTCATCAGCAAAAATAATCATCAGCAAAAATAATCATCAGCCCAATAATCATCAGCCCAATGATCACCAGCCCAATAATTATCAGTCAAATAATCATCAGCTCAATGATCATCAGATCAATAATCACCAGCCTAACAAACATCAGCCCAATAATCATCAGCCCAATAATCACCAGCCCAATCATCATTGACCCAATAATCATAAGTCAATATTCAACAGCAAAATAATCATCAGCCCAACAAACATGAGCCCAATAATCACCAGCCCACAGTTCATCAGTCCAATATTCATCAGCTCAATGATCATCAGCTCAATAATCATTAGCCCATTAATCATCAGCCCATTATTCATCATTTTTTTAATTTGGAGCAAGACCAAGACAAATGTCCTGAGTAAAACCTCCGGAGCAACGCATGTCAGTTGGAAAACCTTCCAAACAAAGTCCTTCACCCCAAAAGTGGGAATTAGAAACCCACGCAGTGATAGGCTAAGCAATAATATCAGTTAAAAGCTGGTAATACTACGCCATACACACACACCATACCATCCCAATCATCATCCCAATCATTGACATCATCAATATCTTTGGCAATCAAATTATCAACTATCATTGATATTATTGCACCTACTGCTGAAGTAGGGAGCAACTGTTGTAGAAGTGATGAAAGTTTTACCAAGCAATAGCAGTAATAGCAATAAGTAACCACCAAAAGTTTGGACAAAACCTTCAAGTGCAGCTTGAGCGTGTGTGTTTGAGACCCAGTTTGGACAAAACCTTCAAGTGCAGCTTCAGCGTGTGTGTTTGAGACCCAGTTTGGATAAAACCTTAAAGTGAGGCCTCAGCATGTGTGTTTGAGACCCAGTTTGGACAAAACCTTAAAATGAGGCCTCAGCGTGTGTGTTTGAGACCAAGTTTGGACAAAACCTTCAAGTGCAGCTTGAGCGTGTGTGTTTGAGACCTCGTTTGGACAAAACCTTCAAGTGAGGCCTCACAATGTGTGTTTGAGACCCAGTTTGGACAAAACCTTCAAGTGCAGCTTGAGCGTGTGTGTTTGAGACCCAGTTTGGACAAAACCTTCAAGTGCAGCTTCAGCGTGTGTGTTTGAGACCCAGTTTGGACAAAACCTTAAATTGAGGCCTCAGCATGTGTGTTTGAGACCCAGTTTGGACAAAACCTTAAAGTGAGGCCTCAGCGTGTGTGTTTGAGACCAAGTTTGGACAAAACCTTCAAGTGCAGCTTGAGCGTATGTGTTTGAGACCCAGTTTGGACAAAACCTTCAAGTGCAGCTTCAGCGTGTGTTTGAGACCCAGTTTGGACAAAACCTTAAAGTGAGGCCTCAGCATGTGTGTTTGAGACCCAGTTTGGACAAAACCTTCAAGTGCAGCTTGAGCGTGTGTGTTTGAGACCTCGTTTGGACAAAACCTTCAAGTGAGGCCTCACAATGTGTGTTTGAGACCCAGTTTGGACAAAACCTTCAAGTGCAGCTTGAGCGTGTGTGTTTGAGACCCAGTTTGGACAAAACCTTCAAGTGCAGCTTCAGCGTGTGTGTTTGAGACCCAGTTTGGACAAAACCTTAAAGTGAGGCCTCAGCATGTGTGTTTGAGACCCAGTTTGGACAAAACCTCAAAGTGAGGCCTCAGCGTGTGTGTTTGAGACCAAAATTGGACAAAACCTTCAAGTGCAGCTTGAGCGTATGTGTTTGAGACCCAGTTTGGACAAAACCTTCAAGTGCAGCTTCAGCGTGTGTGTTTGAGACCCAGTTTGGACAAAACCTTAAAGTGAGGCCTCAGCATGTGTGTTTGAGACCCAGTTTGGACAAAACCTTAAAGTGAGGCCTCAGCGTGTGTGTTTGAGACCCAGTCAAAGATTATTAAGTGAGGCCTCAGCATGTGTGTTTGAGATCCGGTCAAAGATTATCAAGTGAGGCCTCAGCATGTGTGTTTGAGACCTGGTCAAAAATCATCAAGTGAGGCCTCAGCATGTGTGTTTGAGATCCAGTCAAAGATTATCAAGTGAGGCGAAGGCACGTGTTTGGGGCCGGCCAAAAATCATGAAGTGAAGCTTCAGCATGTGTGTTTGAGACCCGATCAAAAATCATTAAGTGAGGCCTCAGCATGTGTGTTTGATATCCTGCCAAAGATTATCAAGTGAGGCCTCAGCATGTGTGTTTGAGATCTGGCCAAAAATCATCAAGTGAGGCCTCAGCATGTGTGTTTGAGATCCGGTCAAAAATCATCAAGTGAGGCCTCAGCATGTGTGTTTGAGATCCCACCAAAAATCATCAAGTGAGGCTTCAGCATGTGTGTTTGAGACCCGGTCAAAAATCATCAAGTAAGGCCTCAGCATGTGTGTTTGAGACCCGGTCAAAAATCATCAAGTGAGGCCTCAGCATGTGTGTTTGAGACCCGATCAAAAATCATCAAGTAAGGCCTCAGCATGTGTGTTTGAGACCCGATCAAAAATCATCAAGTGAGGCCTCAGCATGTGCGTTTGAGACCCAGTCAACGATTGTCCAGTGAGGCCCCAGCATGTGTGTTTGAGATCCGGTCAAAGATTGTCAAGTGAGGCCATAGCATGTGTGTTTGAGACCCGGTCAAAGATTATCAAGTAAGGCCCCAGCAGGTGTGTTTGAGATCCGGTCAAAAATCATTAAGTAAGGCCCCAGCATGTGTGTTTGAGACCCAGTCAAAGATTGTCCAGTGAGGCCCCAGCATGTGTGTTTGAGATACGGTCAAAGATTGTCCAGTGAGGCCATAGCATGTGTGTTTGAGATCCGGTCAATGATTATCAAGTAAGGCCCCAGCATGTAATTTGAGATCTGGTCAAAAATAATCAAGTAAGGCCCCAGCATGTGTGTTTGAGATCCGATCAAAAATCATCAAGTGAGGCCTCAGCATGTGTTTGAGATCCGGTCAATGATTATCAAGTAAGGCCCCAGCATGTGTGTTTGAGATCCGGTCAATGATTATCAAGTAAGGCCCCAGCATGTGTGTTTGAGATCCGGTCAAAAATCATCAAGAAAGGCCTCAGCATGTGTGTTTGAAATCCGATCAAAAATCATCAAGTAAGGCCCCAGCATGTGTGTTTGAGATCCGGTCAAAAATCATCAAGTAAGGCCTCAGCATGTGTGTTTGCGATCCGGTCAAAAATCATCAAGTGAGGCCTCAGCAGGTGTGTTTGAGACCCAGTCCAAAATTGTCAAGCGAGGCCAAGGCATGTGTGTTTGAGGCCCAGTCTAAAATTGTCAAGCGAGGCCTCAGCATGTGTGTTTGAGGCCCAGTCAAAAATCATCAAGTGAGGCCAAGGCATGTGTTCGAAACCCAGTCAAAAATTGTCAAGTGAGGCCTCAGCATGTATGTTTGAGGCCCAGTCAAAAATCATCAAGTGAGGCCAAGGTATGTGTGTTTGAGGCCCAGTCAAAAATTGTCAAGCGAGGCCAAGGCATGTGTGTTTGAGGCCCAGTCAAAAATTGTCAAGTGAGGCCTCAGCATGTGTGTTTGAAACCCAGTCAAAAATCATCAAGTGAGGCCAAGGCATCTGTGTTTGAGGCCCAGTCAAAAATCATCAAGTGAGGCCAAGGCATCTGTGTTTGAGGCCCAGTCAAAAATCATCAAGTGAGGCCAAGGCATCTGTGTTTGAGGCCCAGTCAAAAATCATCAAGTGAGGCCAAGGCATGTGTGTTTGAAACCCAGTCAAAAATCATCAAGTGAGGCCAAGGCATGTGTGTTTGAAACCCAGTCAAAAATCATCAAGTGAGGCCAAGGCATCTGTGTTTGAGGCCCAGTCAAAAATCATCAAGTGAGGCCAAGGCATCTGTGTTTGAGGCCCAGTCAAAAATCATCAAGTGAGGCCAAGGCATCTGTGTTTGAGGCCCAGTCAAAAATCATCAAGTGAGGCCAAGGCATGTGTGTTTGATGCCCAGTCAAAAATTGTCAAGTGAGGCCTCAGCATGTATGTTTGAGGCCCAGTCAAAAATCATCAAGTGAGGCCAAGGCATGTGTTCGAAACCCAGTCAAAAATTGTCAAGTGAGGCCTCAGCATGTATGTTTGAGGCCCAGTCAAAAATCATCAAGTGAGGCCTCAGCATGTATGTTTGAGGCCCAGTCAAAAATCATCAAGTGAGGCCTCAGCATGTATGTTTGAGGCCCAGTCAAAAATCATCAAGTGAGGCCTCAGCATGTATGTTTGAGGCCCAGTCAAAAATCATCAAGTGAGGCCTCAGCATGTATGTTTGAGGCCCAGTCAAAAATCATCAAGTGAGGCCAAGGTATGTGTGTCCCAGTCAAAAATTGTCAAGTGAGGCCTCAGCATGTATGTTTGAGGCCCAGTCAAAAATCATCAAGTGAGGCCAAGGTATGTGTGTCCCAGTCAAAAATTGTCAAGTGAGGCCAAGGCATGTGTTTGAGACCCGATCAAAAATCATCAAGTGAGACCTCAGCATGTGTGTTTGAAACCAATTCAAAAATTGTCAATATATGGTCAATCATAGCTCATATATCCCAAAATTACCAAAAAGGTTGTGTCAAAACAAATGTAACTGGAGATTTTGTCATACATACCAGATTGTATTTGAATCGCTGGTTACCACCCATCCCATGACAGCTGAATAATATCACAGGGGCTTTCCGGACTGATGTAGACACATCAAAACATACATTGCGACGCCTGGGGCGTATATCTTTATGCCAAGTGAGCTCTAAATCCTAAAATTGGGAGAATTGTGTTAAGAAAATGATTTATACTACATAAACATATAAATGAATACACATATTATTAAATTAATTAAAGGAATGTATGATAAAAATATGAAAAGGTTTTTTATTTAAACTATTGTATATTTACTTAAAGGGAAGAAGGATAACTATAAACATATTTTCATTATGGCCACTTTTTCAATAATAAATTTCTGTGTATTTTATAAAATAAACCATGTCCATAATTTAAAAAAACGAAACAAAAAAACATAATAGTTATCATTTAGCTTCTACAAAAGGGATAATATTGATTTACACTAGAAAATAGCACATCACTTGGCCCAAGCATGATATTCACATTAACCTTAGGCTTTCATTTAGGAAATAGCACATCACTTGGCCCAAGCATGAAAATAGCACATCACTTGGCCCAAGCATGAAAATAGCATATCACATGGCCCAAGCATGAAATGCACATAAACCTTAGGCTTTCTTTTAGAAAATAGCACATCACTTGGCCCAAGCATGAAATACACATAAACCTTAGGCTTTCTTTTAGAAAATAGCATATCACTTGGCCAAATCATGAAATGCACATAAACATTAGGCTTTCTTTTAGAAAATAGCACATCACTTGGCCCAAGCATGAAATGCACATAAACCTTAGGTTTTCTTTTAGAAAATAGCACATCACTTGGCCCAAGCATGATATTCACATAAACCTTAGGCTTTCTTTTAGAAAATAGCACATCACTTGGCCCAAACATGAAAATAGCACATCACTTGGCCCAAGCATGAAAATAGCATATCACATGGCCCAAGCATGATATGCACATAAACGTTAAACTTTCTTTTAGAAAATAGCACATCACATGGCCCAAGCATGAAATGCACATAAACCTTAGGCTTTCATTTAGAAAAAAGCACATCACTTGGCCCAAGCATGAAATGCACATAAACCTTAGGCTTTCATTTAGGAAATAGTAAATCACATGGCCCAAGCATGATATGCACATAAACGTTAGACTTTCATTTAGGAAATAGCACATCACATGGCCCAAGAATGATATGCACATAAACGTTAGACTTTCGTTTATCAGAATGAGTTCCCAGCTTTAAAGTTTATATCTAATATCCCTCAATGGTTAAAATCAATATTTCATGTTTATGTGGGCATATATGAGTAGCACCACAAAAACTATATTTACAAATAAAAACATTTTTTACTTTTCAACATTTGTACAAAACAAAACACTTAAAGATTTCAGAAAAAACAACCAATGTAAACACAATTCTAAATGGTAAAATCAGCATTTCTGGTGACCAACGGTCACCTGTTTTCTATTGCACCATCTATTATCATTTTCAAATGGTAAAAAACAGAAAGGATTCTATTGTCAAAGAACATATTGTCACTACAGTTTTAATTTTAGATGCATTATCAATCATTACTCAACCACAACAAAACTGCTCAACACGCTTGCTTAATTATAATGACTAATAAAAAGGACAGAAAAATAGTAAGAAATTTTATGAGCATAGTTCATAAAAACATCAATATCCACTTTGCACATTTTCTCATTAGGGACACATGTGCAAATTCTTATGTTCTATAGCATTGCCATTTTCAAAACAGATATTATTGTAAGAATTTGTAATATTAAGGGACAAGGAAAATCACTCCCTTCAAATATTTTGGTTTTCATTTGGCAAATTGTGTGACATTCAGTTAATAATTGGTGGAGGAAGACCCCAGACTTATGCCTGGATAGAACTACCGGTGCACAGCAAGTAAGCTGGAAAACCTCCCTGACCAGGACTCGAACCCATGCCGTGAGGGGATAAGGAACCTGATTCTGAACCTTTTGAATACACACTACCAGTCAATATTACAATTAAATATGATCCTGTCAATTTCACTTTTTTTTCTTTAAACATTGTACATGTACAGCAGCACAGCAGATATAAAAATATATTAGGAAAACTGTGAGACATTAAGGTTAACAATATGTTTAAACATAAAATAGTTTCAGAAAAGTTAAAACGTTTAATGATTTAGTTTTAAGTTTAACTGCAATTAAAGACATTTATAGATTAATTATTTTAATTAATGAACTTTAAAAGATAAGTTATTGTATTAACATTTAAGTATTTTACTGCAAACATTGTTGACCCAAATTAAACACAGCTGTAAAAAAGCAAATGAAAAAATTCTTAATGAATCACTGAATTAACAAAATTGTTAAAAAGACATGTGTACTTATTCACATTACCTGCTCCCCTCCTTTACCTCCGTCTTTTAAACATTCCTCTAGACCAAAATTCTCATTACCTCCCTTGAATTTGGTATCAATACAGAGAGCCTTAGCACCGTTTCTAAACTGTAAACAAGCAAAACAAAAAACAGGATAGGATTATGCAGGCAGGACCTTCACCATAATACTAAACAGATATTTTATTCCTCAAAATTAACCTGATTCTGTTGTTTGTTTTTGTTTTTGTGAAATCGCACCAACACAATGATGGTAATACTAGTGACATACAGCTAATTATTGGTGGAGGAAGACTCCAGGCTTATGTCAGGGTAGAACCACCAGCACACTGCAGGTTAGCTGGAAAACCTCCCCACATGGAAGGTCTCGCCTGGACCGGGACTCAAACCCATGCAGTGAGGGGAAAAAGAGCTTGATTCTGAATCTTTTGAAAACACACTACCAGGTAATATTGCCATTAAATAAGATCCTATTTCACTTTTCTTTAAAAATTGTCAAGCAGATAAAAAATGCAAATTACCAGTAGTAAATCTAAATAAAGCAAAGTCAATGTATTCTGACATAAGGCTTATGATCAGGTTAATTTTGTGGCACAATATCTGGACAAATATCTAGCTACAAAGAACCACTTCTGTAGGGAGGGCATCAGTATAATACAGCTGAACTCTGTCCATCATTCATGCAATAACACCCAGAAGGTGTAGGTAAGATTAACGGGGATAGGGTGGACTGATGTCTCATCAGAAGCAACTTCTCAGCTATTTCTATGGAAACATCCTTATACTCAGTCAGAAACATTACATTGCAAAATGATTTCACATTTGTCAAAAATATAAAAAGTTTGTTTTTTTTTAAATATATTTTTTAATGTTACCTACTTTTTAATGTTACCTACTATTTAATGTTACCTTTTTATATGCAATAATTTTTTTTTTTAACCCATTTCAGCATAGTTTTATCATTTTTGTTACATTGCACTGGCACGACTTTGGTCATATTGGCAAGGTCCAGCTAATTATAGTGGAAGAGATGTATGTTTGGGTAGAACCAAATGTGCACCACAAGTCAGCTCGAAGAACTTCCCACATTAAAGTTTTCACTTGTCACTAAAACAATATTTTCACTATTTGCTCCCGACAATTCCATATGTAATATGTAAAAGCGATTCAATTCCATGTAATATGTAAAAGCGATTCAATTCCATATGTTATATGTAAAAGCGATTCAATTCCATGTAATATGTAAAAGCGATTCAATTCCATATGTAATATGTAAAAGCGATTCAATTCCATGTAATATGTAAAAGTGATTCAATTCCATATGTAATATGTAAAAGCGATGAACTGGTTACAGAATCTGTAACTAGTTGACCTACATGAAAAGAGGTTAATTTGTTATCTGTTAACCATTGCCATCACTAATTTTAAGTTTATTTCATGAATCATCAGACGCTTCCTTTTAACTGAACATATTAGCATGATTAACAATCCAAGGTTGTTTCAACAGAGTCAAGCAGGAGTTCCTTATGACAAGACAGACAAGCATATCTCAGAAGGTATTTGATAAGCATATCTGCACATGGTTGGACTAGCATATCTGGACATGGTTGGACGAGCATATCTGCACATGGTTGGACAAGCATATTTGCACATGGTTGGACTAGCATATTTGCACATGGTTGGACAAGCATATCTGCACATGGTTGGACTAGCATATCTGCATGGTTGGACTAGCATATCTGCACATGGTTGGACTAGCATATTTGCACATGGTTGGACAAGCATATCTGCACATGGTTGGACAAGCATATCTGCACATGGTTGGACTAGCATATTTGCACATGGTTGGACAAGCATATCTGCACATGGTTGGACTAGCATATTTGCACATGGTTGGACAAGCATATCTGCACATGGTTGGACTAGCATATTTGCACATGGTTGGACAAGCATATCTGCACATGGTTGGACAAGCATATCTGCACATGGTTGGACTAGCATATCTGCATGGTTGGACTAGCATATCTGCACATGGTTCGACTAGCATATCTCGATATCTCCCGGTGGGGTACCTGTTCTCCACCGGTTCCACCATTCTGTATGCATGTCTCAAGTGCCAGATTGGAACCACTCTCACCAAACTTGGTGTCAATACACATGTCAGCTGCCAAGCTACGGTACTGGAAACATAACACAGCTGAGAATACAGCTTATACTGTACAGTACTGGAAACATAACACAGCTGAGAATACAGCTTATACTAAACAGTACTGGAAACATAACACAGCTGAGAATACAGTTTATACTAAACAGTACTGGAAACATAACTTAGCTGAGAATACAGCTTATATTGTATGGTACTAGAAACATATGACAGCTGAGAATACAGCTTATATTGTATGGTACTGGAAACATATAACAGCTGAGAATACAGCTTATTCTGTATGGTACTGGAAAAATAACACAGTTGAGAATACAGCTTATATTGTATGGTACTGGAAACATAACACAGCTGAGAATACAACTTATATTGCACAATACTGGAAACATATGACAGCTGAGAATACAGCTTATACTGTATGGTACTGGAAACATATGACAGCTGAGAATACTGCTTATACTGTATGGTACTGGAAACATAACACAGCTGAGAATACAGCTTATATTGTATGGTACTGGAAACATATGACAGCTGAGAATACAACTTATATTACAAAATACTGGAAACATATGACAGCTGAGAATACAGCTTATACTGTATGGTACTGGAAACATATGACAGCTGAGAATACAGCTTATACTGTATGGTACTGGAAACATAACACAGCTGAGAATACAACTTATACTGTATGGTACTGGAAACATATGACAGCTGAGAATACAGCTTATACTGTATGGTACTGGAAACATATGACAGCTGAGAATACAGCTTATACTGTACAGTACTGGAAACATATGACAGCTGAGAATACAGCTTATACTGTATGGTACTGGAAACATAACACAGCTGAGAATACAGCTTATATTGTATGGTACTGGAAACATATGACAGCTGAGAATACAGCTTATATTGTATGGTACTGGAAACATAACACAGCTGAGAATACAGCTTATATTGTATGGTACTGGAAACATATGACAGCTGAGAATACAGCTTATATTGTATGGTACTGGAAACATATGACAGCTGAGAATACTGCTTATACTGTATGGTACTGGAAACATAACACAGCTGAGAATACAACTTATACTGTATGGTACTGGAAACATAACACAGCTGAGAATACAGCTTATACTGTATGGTACTGGAAACATAACACAGCTGAGAATACAGCTTATATTGTATGGTACTGGAAACATATGACAGCTGAGAATACAGCTTATACTGTATGGTACTGGAAACATATGACAGCTGAGAATACAGCTTATACTGTATGGTACTGGAAACATAACACAGCTGAGAATACAACTTATACTGTATGGTACTGGAAACATAACACAGCTGAGAATACAGCTTATATTGTATGGTACTGGA
Source organism: Sinonovacula constricta (assembly GCA_007844125.1). Taxonomy (NCBI): domain Eukaryota; kingdom Metazoa; phylum Mollusca; class Bivalvia; order Cardiida; family Solecurtidae; genus Sinonovacula; species Sinonovacula constricta. The sequence continues at coordinate 2,055,008 of CM017558.1, read as the reverse complement.
AACATATGACAGCTGAGAATACAGCTTATACTGTATGGTACTGGAAACATATGACAGCTGAGAATACAGCTTATACTGTATGGTACTGGAAACATAACACAGCTGAGAATACTGCTTATACTGTATGGTACTGGAAACATATGACAGCTGAGAATACAGCTTATACTGTATGGTACTGGAAACATATGACAGCTGAGAATACAACTTATATTGTATGGTACTGGAAACATAACACAGCTGAGAATACTGCTTATACTGTATGGTATTGGAAACATAACACAGCTGAGAATACAGCTTATATTGTATGGTACTGGAAACATAACACAGCTGAGAATACAACTTATATTGTATGGTACTGGAAACATATGACAGCTGAGAATACAGCTTATACTGTATGGTACTGGAAACATAACACAGCTGAGAATACAGCTTATATTGTATGGTACTGGAAACATATGACAGCTGAGAATACAGCTTATACTGTATGGTACTGGAAACATATGACAGCTGAGAATACTGCTTATACTGTATGGTACTGGAAACATAACACAGCTGAGAATACAACTTATATTGTATGGTACTGGAAACATATGACAGCTGAGAATACAGCTTATACTGTATGGTACTGGAAACATAACACAGCTGAGAATACAGCTTATATTGTATGGTACTGGAAACATATGACAGCTGAGAATACAGCTTATACTGTATGGTACTGGAAACATATGACAGCTGAGAATACTGCTTATACTGTATGGTACTGGAAACATAACACAGCTGACAATACAGCTTATACTGTATGGTACTGGAAACATAACACAGCTGAGAATACTGCTTATACTGTATGGTACTGGAAACATAACACAGCTGACAATACAGCTTATACTGTATGGTACTGGAAACATAACACAGCTGAGAATACAGCTTATACTGTATGGTACTGGAAACATAACACAGCTGAGAATACAACTTATACTGTATGGTACTGGAAACATAACACAGCTGACAATACAGCTTATACTGTATGGTACTGGAAACATAACACAGCTGACAATACAGCTTATACTGTATGGTACTGGAAACATAACACAGCTGAGAATACTGCTTATACTGTATGGTACTGGAAACATATGACAGCTGAGAATACAGCTTATACTGTATGGTACTGGAAACATATGACAGCTGAGAATACAACTTATATTGTATGGTACTGGAAACATAACACAGCTGAGAATACAGCTTATACTGTATGGTACTGGAAACATAACACAGCTGAGAATACTGCTTATACTGTATGGTACTGGAAACATAACACAGCTGAGAATACAACTTATACTGTATGGTACTGGAAACATATGACAGCTGAGAATACAACTTATACTGTATGGTACTGGAAACATATGACAGCTGAGAATACAGCTTATACTGTACAGTACTGGAAACATATGACAGCTGAGAATACAGCTTATATTGTATGGTACTGGAAACATATGACAGCTGAGAATACAGCTTATACTGTACAGTACTGGAAACATATGACAGCTGAGAATACAGCTTATATTGTATGGTACTGGAAACATAACACAGCTGAGAATACAACTTATACTGTATGGTACTGGAAACATATGACAGCTGAGAATACAACTTATACTGTATGGTACTGGAAACATAACACAGCTGAGAATACAGCTTATACTGTATGGTACTGGAAACATAACACAGCTGAGAATACTGCTTATATTGTATGGTACTGGAAACATAACACAGCTGAGAATACAGCTTATACTGTACAGTACTGGAAACATATGACAGCTGAGAATACAACTTATACTGTATGGTACTGGAAACATAACACAGCTGAGAATACTGCTTCTATTGTATGGTACTGGAAACATAACACAGCTGAGAATACAGCTTATACTGTACAGTACTGGAAACATATGACAGCTGAGAATACAACTTATACTGTATGGTACTGGAAACATAACACAGCTGAGAATACTGCTTATATTGTATGGTACTGGAAACATAACACAGCTGAGAATACTGCTTATATTGTATGGTACTGGAAACATAACACAGCTGAGAATACTGCTTATATTGTATGGTACTGGAAACATAACACAGCTGAGAATACAGCTTATACTGTATGGTACTGGAAACATAACACAGCTGAGAATACTGCTTATATTGTATGGTACTGGAAACATATGACAGCTGAGAATACAACTTATATTGTATGGTACTGGAAACATAACACAGCTGAGAATACAACTTATATTGTATGGTACTGGAAACATATGACAGCTGAGAATACAACTTATACTGTATGGTACTGGAAACATAACACAGCTGAGAATACAGCTTATACTGTATGGTACTGGAAACATAACACAGCTGAGAATACAACTTATACTGTATGGTACTGGAAACATAACACAGCTGAGAATACAACTTATACTGTATGGTACTGGAAACATAACACAGCTGAGAATACTGCTTATACTGTATGGTACTGGAAACATAACACAGCTGAGAATACAGCTTATACTGTATGGTACTGGAAACATAACACAGCTGAGAATACAGCTTATATTGTATGGTACTGGAAACATAACACAGCTGAGAATACTGCTTATATTGTATGGTACTGGAAACATATGACAGCTGAGAATACAACTTATATTGTATGGTACTGGAAACATAACACAGCTGAGAATACAGCTTATATTGTATGGTACTGGAAACATATGACAGCTGAGAATACAGCTTATATTGTATGGTACTGGAAACATAACACAGCTGAGAATACAGCTTATATTGTATGGTACTGGAAACATAACACAGCTGAGAATACAGCTTATATTGTATGGTACTGGAAACATAACACAGCTGAGAATACAGCTTATATTGTATGGTACTGGAAACATAACACAGCTGAGAATACAGCTTATATTGTATGGTACTGGAAACATAACACAGCTGAGAATACAGCTTATATTGTATGGTACTGGAAACATATGACAGCTGAGCTTATATTTTATGGTACTGGAAACAAAACACAGCTGAGAATACAGCTTATACTGTATGGTATTGGAAACATATGACAGCTGAGCTTATATTTTATGGTACTGGAAACATAACACAGCTGAGAATACAACTTATATTGTATGGTACTGGAAACATATGACAGCTGAGAATACAACTTATACTGTATGGTACTGGAAACAAAACACAGCTGAGAATACAGCTTATACTGTATGGTACTGGAAACATATGACAGCTGAGAATACAGCTTATATTGTATGGTACTGGAAACATATGACAGCTGAGAATACAGCTTATATTGTATGGTACTGGAAACATATGACAGCTGAGAATACAACTTATATTGTATGGTACTGGAAACATAACACAGCTGAGAATACAGCTTATATTGTATGGTACTGGAAACATAACACAGCTGAGAATACAACTTATATTGTATGGTACTGGAAACATAACACAGCTGAGAATACAACTTATATTGTATGGTACTGGAAACATAACACAGCTGAGAATACAGCTTATATTGTATGGTACTGGAAACATATGACAGCTGAGAATACAACTTATATTGTATGGTACTGGAAACATAAAACAGCTGAGAATACAGCTTATATTGTATGGTACTGGAAACATAACACAGCTGAGAATACAGCTTATATTGTATGGTACTGGAAACATATGACAGCTGAGAATACAACTTATATTGTATGGTACTGGAAACATAACACAGCTGAGAATACAGCTTATATTGTATGGTACTGGAAACATAACACAGCTGAGAATACAACTTATATTGTATGGTACTGGAAACATAACACAGCTGAGAATACAACTTATACTGTACGGTACTGGAAACATAACACAGCTGAGAATACAACTTATATTGTATGGTACTGGAAACATAACACAGCTGAGAATACAACTTATATTGTATGGTACTGGAAACATAACACAGCTGAGAATACAGCTTATATTGTATGGTACTGGAAACATAACACAGCTGAGAATACAGCTTATACTGTACAGTACTGGAAACATAACACAGCTGAGAATACAACTTATACTGTATGGTACTGGAAACATAACACAGCTGAGAATACAACTTATATTGTATGGTACTGGAAACATAACACAGCTGAGAATACAGCTTATATTGTATGGTACTGGAAACATAACACAGCTGAGAATACAGCTTATATTGTATGGTACTGGAAACATAACACAGCTGAGAATACAGCTTATACTGTACAGTACTGGAAACATAACACAGCTGAGAATACAACTTATATTGTATGGTACTGGAAACATAACACAGCTGAGAATACTGCTTATATTGTATGGTACTGGAAACATAACACAGCTGAGAATACAGCTTATACTGTATGGTACTGGAAACATATGACAGCTGAGAATACAGCTTATATTGTATGGTACTGGAAACATATGACAGCTGAGAATACAGCTTATATTGCAAAATACTGGAAACATATGACAGCTGAGAATACAGCTTATTCTGTACAGTACTGGAAACATATGACAGCTGAGAATACAGCTTATTCTGTATGGTACTGGAAACATATGACAGCTGAGAATACAGCTTATACTGTATGGTACTGGAAACATATGACAGCTGAGAATACAGCTTATATTGTATGGTACTGGAAACATAACACAGCTGAGAATACAGCTTATACTGTATGGTACTGGAAACATATGACAGCTGAGAATACAGCTTATACTGTATGGTACTGGAAACATAACACAGCTGAGAATACAGCTTATATTGTATGGTACTGGAAACATAACACAGCTGAGAATACAGCTTATACTGTATGGTACTGGAAACATAACACAGCTGAGAATACAGCTTATATTGTATGGTACTGGAAACATAACACAGCTGAGAATACAGCTTATACTGTATGGTACTGGAAACATATGACAGCTGAGAATACAGCTTATACTGTATGGTACTGGAAACATAACACAGCTGAGAATACAACTTATATTGTATGGTACTGGAAACATAACACAGCTGAGAATACAGCTTATTCTGTATGGTACTGGAAACATATGACAGCTGAGAATACAGCTTATACTGTATGGTACTGGAAACATATGACAGCTGAGAATACAGCTTATATTGTATGGTACTGGAAACATATGACAGCTGAGAATACTGCTTATACTGTATGGTACTGGAAACATATGACAGCTGAGAATACAGCTTATATTGTATGGTACTGGAAACATATGACAGCTGAGAATACAGCTTATACTGTATGGTACTGGAAACATATGACAGCTGAGAATACAGCTTATATTGTATGGTACTGGAAACATATGACAGCTGAGAATACAGCTTATTCTGTATGGTACTGGAAACATATGACAGCTGAGAATACAGCTTATACTGTATGGTACTGGAAACATATGACAGCTGAGAATACTGCTTATATTGTATGGTACTGGAAACATAACACAGCTGAGAATACTGCTTATATTGTATGGTACTGGAAACATAACACAGCTGAGAATACTGCTTATATTGTATGGTACTGGAAACATAACACAGCTGAGAATACAGCTTATACTGTATGGTACTGGAAACATATGACAGCTGAGAATACAGCTTATACTGTATGGTACTGGAAACATAACACAGCTGAGAATACTGCTTATATTGTATGGTACTGGAAACATAACACAGCTGAGAATACAGCTTATATTGTATGGTACTGGAAACATATGACAGCTGAGAATACAGCTTATATTGTATGGTACTGGAAACATATGACAGCTGAGAATACAGCTTATACTGTATGGTACTGGAAACATATGACAGCTGAGAATACAACTTATATTGTATGGTACTGGAAACATAACACAGCTGAGAATACAGCTTATTCTGTATGGTACTGGAAACATATGACAGCTGAGAATACAGCTTATACTGTATGGTACTGGAAACATATGACAGCTGAGAATACAGCTTATATTGCAAAATACTGGAAACATATGACAGCTGAGAATACAACTTATAGCCATTTTACCTTCACAGAAGATACAAATTGAATTTACTGAGACTATTAATGAGTCAAAGTCTGGCTCTGAAACAAAATTATAACAATGCAGACTTGCAATCAAAATAAAAACAGGAAATAATATAATCAGGAAAAGATTTAAACAATAGAGATGTTAAGGGAAGTAAAGATGATTTAGTAGGCCTATCTTCTTTTTATTTGCAAAAAACACAGACAGCACAACTTTGAGATACACAGAACTGTCTATCTGAGGTCCCATAAATTTCTGATGTGTTTTATTTATCAACTGGGGTCTCAGATTGCCAAAATCTTATTCTTTCCAGTTAGTTACATATACATTTTGGTAAATTTTCATATGCCTGGTTGTTCACTCCACATAGACAAAGTGGTGATGGGACCAATTACATGGCAAATAATCTTGTCAATCTCTTTCAAACCCCATATTGTCAATACTTATTACATTTGTCACACTACGACTATTTTAATGACTACCAGCAATGATGTTTGAAGAACAAATAAAGGAATGAGCACCAGAATTACTCCCTTTATTTGAAATCTTTACAAAGAGCACCACAAGGAAGAATATTTTATGACCGAAGGTCAGGCCACAAGTGCAAATAATTAAATTCATCTGTGAATAAAATTCTGCTTAATTTGATAGAAGATTAAAATAACAAAGGGTAATAACTCCAGAACAAACAACACAATCTTAGATTCCTCACCTTCAAGCCTAACTATACCTTTACACCAATCAACCATATAAATATGAGAAAAATGAGAAATAACAATGGGAGTTATCTGTATGAGAAACTGCTGACAGATTCAAAAACAGAAAAAAAGAGATTGATGCCAAAACACAGTGAGCTGATGAACAAAAAAAAAGCTAAACAAAAAAAAACACTCTACATATCCCAAGGTCAAAGGTTAAAGGTCAAGGTGATGTTGTGGGTTGTCATGGTACCTGCTCTCCTCTGCGTCTTTCACTGTCACTTATACAAGGACTTAAACGAATGTTTGAGCCACTGCGGCCATGGCTCGTGTCTATACAAAGAGCTGCCTCCTTGCTTCGGAACTAAAATCATTGTTGTTGTGAGATGTAAAAATGGACCAACACAACATATGAATGACAACTTACAAGATACACTAGACAAACAAATTGAATTACAAATATACAATAGACAAAAATATTAAACTTCAACATATCTAACATGACTTTTACAGTATTTTTAATCAATGATATTATAATTATGGTTATAACACAAAGAACAGATTCTTGTGTTGTATGCTGATGAAATCATGACCACATGTATTAAGTTTTTGTATTGTAACTGCACTTTTTTAAACAGACAGGTAAAATGTCAAAGGAAATTGAAAATAATATTGCTTTACTCCAGTATATTGGTAAATATATCATTCCTTGTTGCTGAGATGCAAGAAATAATCAGGCATACAACTTTCCTGCTTGCACTGAATAGGAGTTTATTTTTAATTTTTTCAAAGAATATACCTATAATATGGCAAAAAAAATCAATTATTAATTTAAGTCTCCACTGAGCTCCACACACTGCTTTGAAAAACATAATCTGTCTTCATCCTTAACCTGGTATATTCATATATCTTATGAGCCTTAAAAAAGTATATGTAGAACTAAATGCTTTCAAAAACCATTATAAGTTAGCATCATTGTCTACTTATTTAAGAAATTATCAGAAATTTAGAGACTTGCTGAAACAGCCCTGTGAAATTCAGATATGACAATCACCCATGGATGTTGACAACTCACCTCTCCAGATGCTGCTGACGGTGGTTCTACCGGGGGATACACCTTGACGAGGTCAAAGGCCACCTCCTCCATAAACCACTTGAAGGGTTTACACTTTAAGTGCTCTCTCACTGCCTTCTGCTCGGACAGATCTCCTGGGTCGATGTTGCGATAGTGGGGGCGGTGGTCGTACAGGTAGTTAGCATACTCATCCATCCAGACCTCGGCGACACGCCGGTAGTTCTACAACAACCGGGCAGTACAATATCATGTTCATTCCTTAGAAAGCTTTCATATATTCCATATATATCCTTTTATTCATATATCCTTATATATTTAAAATATCCATAATTTTTTTTTATTTCACTTATTCATTTCACCAAAAATTAACACGAAACTGTCCTTGCTGTGGTTGTTGTTAAGTTAGATTTATAGAAAAATAGGACAACAGTATTGTCTTTGATTTAGCACAAATACGTATAAAAAATAATTCAAAACACAACAAAGCACTTAATAACAAAAGCATTTTTTTTCAGATGTATTATTTTTTCAAAGATATCTTTTGGAAAAGTTGTATTTTTTTTAATTTCTAACATTTTATAAATAATGCTTTTTTCTAAAAATCTTTTATTGATTTTTTTTTTTTACAATTCATTACAAGATCAAGTCTCATTGATATATTAATAAGAATCATAACTTTTATTAATGCCTTTTGAATCTTTGAAAAAATAAGTAAAAGAGGGTAATGTGGAAACAAAGAAGGATAAAATATTGTTATGGAGTATATCTTTAAATTTTAAAACATTTAAAAACATTGGTGAAGATTGCTATATAATGAACATACCCTGCCTACAAAGTCTCCCACACCAGGATTGGGGAAGGGAGCAAACTTCCTGTAGATATGACCAATCCTAGAACATGGGGCATCCACCATCTTGCCCCCACACTGCCAGATCTGCAACGCAATAGATGAGTTCAATCACAAACAGTTTGTTATAAACAATAAAGTAAGCTATTTCCATTAAATTAAGTCATTACCAATAAAGTACGAGGTACTTTAAGTAGGTTAATTGTTTCTTTCCAATATCCATTAGCGAATTTAATGATTTTTACGGGTACATCACTTGTGATTTCTGGAATGTTGCAGCTTCATCCTGGCATGTACCTGGGTCAACAAAGATACATCCTCACAAGTTTATCAAACTTATACATATATATATATATTATGCTCAAATATTTTATGTACGGTACAGACATTTTCTAGGAGGCATGTGTTTGATTCCCCATCTAAATTCACCCATAACAACAATCATTTCCATTTCAGGAGGAAAGCATGTGGTTGGCCAAAGACATGGCGGTCCTGCAGTGAGCTAAGAACTAGTCACGTCCTATCTCAACACAGCAGTTATTTCAGTTATTTGGAGATGGTGTCCACATGAAGCAGATACAATGCTGCCTTGGCTGCATTCCGTGAACACCTGGCATGATACCACACCCAGTCATATTATCCTGACACCAGGCCAACCAGTTATGGAACTACCAATATATATTTGTTTGTTTTAGTAAAGGAGCTATACCACCACCATTTTTAATGACTTTGGTAAGTCGTGACCCGGGATCGGGCCTCTCGTACTTTGAGCCGACGCTCTACCAATTGCTCTACGATGGTACGGTGATCTAGAGTTGTTTTAAGTGAAGTCAATCCACAGCAAACTTGCAGCACATTCATGGTTCTTACCAGGAAAACTGCTTAGGGGAGTTTATCCACATATAAGATTTGGAAGTTACTCATTTTTTTAAGCTGTTGGCATTTCTTGTTTAATCCAACCCCCAAATGATAAATATATTTTGCAATCAATTAACTGTGAAAGTATGTAACTATTTACCACTACATATGTGTTAATAAATCAATAAGGATAAATGGATCGATCAAGGACATTGTTATAATTATAAAGTGTGATTTAAGTAATTAATGCAAATGATAAACATTAGTTCTGAGTATAACAATAAAAATGATCAAAGAAAATTGAAAATCATAACCTTGAATGAGAGCTCGTACTGTTCCCCTCCCCAGATGTCGAGACCCTTGTCATAACCGCCAAGCTCCCAGAACCACTTACGGCTGATGGCAAACAGGCCTCCTGCCATAACAGGGCTCCTACAGAGACAAACACAGGGCTGGTGGAGGTAGTCTATTTTTAGCAACTTTCAGAATATGGTACAAAATAAAAAATTCAGAAATCAAACAAAGTTCAACTCAACATGGTTAAAAAGCATATAATAAAATTTCTTTAAATCAATTGCCAACCTTCTTTTTTTTTTAAATTAAGCATTGCAGGGAAATAAAACACTGTCAACAAACCAAACTATCATATAAAAGGCGTACATGAAATATACTTACATTCAATTAGAAAGGCTTTATAAATCAGTCAGTATTAACAATTTTATTCATAGTTCATCTATAATTTTGAAAAGTCACTTGACTATGTTGTTAAACTTTAAAAGAGATAAAAGGATTCTAATAAATGTATGTTCAACTTGTTATAATAGATTAAGGGCTGAACCAGTCTACACATAAACCCTTAGTCATGCAGATTTTGCTAATGAGTGTGAATGGATTGTAAAGGCATAAAATGGCGTACACATGCAGGAAAGAGTTAGCTACAAAACTAAATACTGCATGTAATATATTATGGACCCTGTGCTAGACTTGTGAGCGAGTTTAACTCACGCGAAAGGTTCTGCAGGATGTTTGAGATCCTCCGGGAGCAAGGGCAGTCTCTTGTAGAAGAACTCCCAATCAAATGCTCCTCTTGCGCCCTCATCCTGGGCCCGGTAGTTAAAGTTCTCATAGTCAATCACATCAATGAAGGGGCAAACAACTGTCCGATAGTCCTCAGCTATAGGGTCTGTAACACACAATCAACAGACATCCAGAAAAAAATATCAGACAAGACTACTTTAGCAGAAAGTAGTGGATAAGCCACTGGCAAATCACAAGTCAGCTTGAAGATCTTCCCTATTCCTGGAATCAATTTATAGTGTGGGTCGATGTGAGACAAATTTATTTGTTCCAACTTTTTTTGGCAATTAGTCATTCCTATATTTTTTAACAAATAAAAAACTACAAATCATTTAAAACTATTAAAACTGGAATGGGAATAAATAACAAATAGAATTGGCGGTTTATCAAAGAAGTCATCCAACTATATTACAAAAAGGTCATACAAATAAATTACAAAATATGAATTAGCATATCTAGACAGTGATTAGACAAAGCTGGTTTACAAAAAAAAAATAGTCATTTCCAAAATGTACTTTACCCTAGAACACACTATCTCCCTTATTCACTACAGAACACATTATTTCCTTAATTTATCACCAGTGAGGAAACTGGGCCATCTCTCTGGTCATGACTCAGTCACAAAAAAATAGGAGATAAACAGATACACGAGTGCATCAGCATTAGATGTATTTTTTCATCTTGTCAAACCCCTGGTAAACTAGCATCAGTCATACAGGATGACCTGACCACAAAAATTACTATTTCCGCCCCATGTATATAAATGTATATAGCTTTATAGTGTATTCAGGTGTATTTAATACAATGGAAAAAGACATTGAAAATAATTATTCAAATATTCTTTGATGGTATATCTGTGTTAACTTAGGGTTATGACCATTACTTTGACTTGCTGTAACTGTGTAAGTAATTTTCTTTTTAATGTCTTTTTGCTACATCAATTTTCTTTAACCATTTTCAACTCCCTGGTGCAACAATATTTGTTGTAAATGAACATATTTGATGCTGTATGTGATTGTATCCGAGACAATATAGTATTTGTCTTATCTGTCCCTTCACCTGCATCTATAAATAAACTCTACTCACAGACAATATCAGTTTATCACCTAACTCTATCAATGGACTCTCCTAACAGTTTTTACCAGTTGATCACCTAACTCTATCAATGGACTCTCCTAATGGTTTATACCAGGTGATCACCTAACTCTATCAATAGATTCTCCTAACAGATTATACCAGTTTATCCTTAACTCTAAAAATGGACTCTTCCAAAAGGTAAAACCAATTGATCACAAAATCATTCAATGGACTCACCTAACAGAGGTGGCAGGTAGTTAATATTGGCCTCCACGTGTGAGTCTAGGAAGAGCAGCACATCACCTGTGGCATGTTTGGCACCCAGTAAACGTGTCCTGATCAACCCCTCACGTTTTTCAGCATGGATCACCTTCACATTGCTGAAGTGTTCCTTCATGTAGTTGTCCAACTCATCCTTGAGAAACTCTGAAAAACGGGAAAATTTTGAATAGTTTGATTTATAGAGAAAAATACCAACAAATTTATTTTTATTTCTTTTGTGCATTTTATGGCACACCAACACAATATTGCAATATGGTTCTCAAAGCAAAGCTAAACAAAGCAAACCTTGCATCATAGAACAAGGGAAATTTTCATATGGGTGTACATTGTACATATAATATATACTCATATTTTGCTTTAAAGAAGCATACGGAAACGATAAGACAACCAATTAGTTTAATAATAATAATAATTAGAGACTTAGAAAGACAGTAATCAAAATAGTAAAATGAGTTTTTACAGGTGGAATCCGACAGTTTGGACCAAAATTTATTTTCTCAAATAACCAAAAAAAGTCTTTGTTACATGAAAAGGTCCTGCAAAATGCTGTTCATCTGTGTGAACAGTCATGCATAAATCACCACTCATCATTGCAAACAGGTACTTCCTATCCAAGCCATGCAGCAGAGATTTTCAAACTTAGCAAACCACATGACCACTTCCTTTAGAGATCACATTATAGTCATTTTGGTAATCCATTCTAAAGACGATATCTATTTTTTTAGCAGAGAACTATCAAGCTCTTTATACTCCTGGAAAAATACACATTCAGTGATTTTTTGTGATTAGTTCTGTCTTACCATTCAGTGTTCAAAATTGTATTTCTTAGGACTAAAATATGGGTTTAAACAAAAATTATGCCCATTTTGTCCAAAGCAGTGGATCGATATTGTTATATGTATCTGATAAAGGCAAACTGTCGGATACCACCTTTGAACTGTGTTTTGACACCCCACTTTACTCATCCAGAGAGTTTCAAATAAACAATTTGATTACAAGATATAGTCCAGAAATTGTGCTGATTTATATTATTGTGGCTTAACTTAAAGTTTAGCTTTTCATAACTGCCAAATCTGTAGTATTTATGTTATAGTTCTTGTTATGATAAAAGCATTAACATATCTAATGACCTTACATGTCAACTTCATAACTAATCTATCAACATTTTATTATTTGGCCAGTTTCCTTTAAAAACAATTAGTTCCTTACCTAGCTATTGTTATCTATGGGGAAGAAAAAGAATTTTCAAATGCACATCGTGCAGTGATCTGTAAAGGTTAATGAAATTATTAGCTATAAATGTGTTGCTTCTATGATTCTATATAGGGTGAGCAGTCCTCAATGAAGACATGCATGAACAACTTGACATGTCTTTTTGCTTTGGACTGTCCTTTAATGTAAGCCACATGTGCCAAACATGTTTTCAGCAGTTTGGGATGTACACACTATTGTATCTAACCCATTGATGTAGTGTCAATGTAAGCAAAGAAAAAAAAAGGCCATTCAGGAGACTTCAAGAAATAGAAAACACAAGAATAAACATAAAGTTGGCTTTTTGTTGAGCACAAACACTATATAAAGGTAAGAAAATAGGAATAAGACAAGTCTTCACAGAGCTATTGTATGATCGGTGCTTTTGTTGTCAAGAAAATATCTTTTCTGCAAGTATAGATGAATTAAGTCATATCTTTTAACAATTATAACATCCTATCCTATCTTAATATTGATGGAGGAATCCCCTAGACAAACAACTAGAATAAAACCAAAAGTAACCCGAAATGCATCACCACATGGAAGTTTTTGTTTGTTTGTTTATTGGGTTTATCGTCCCATCAACAGTATTTCAGTTATCTGGAGACTTCAAGCAGATATAGTGCTGCCTTCACTGTGTATAGCATGCCGTGAACACCCCACCCAGTCACATTATCCTGACTCCGGGCCCTCCATTCATGGAACTACTCTTATATTTGCTTGAGCATTAGCAAGGGAGCTATACCAACTCAACTCTTTTAACAACTCTGGTATGCCGCGGCCTGGGATTGAACCCGGAGCCTGAAGTACCTTAAGCTTACGTTCTACCGATCACACTACCAGGTCCAGTGAAAGGTTTGGTCTAAGACTACAATCTAGAGGAGGGCTGTAGATAGCAAACTCACCCACACAAACCGCTAGACAGAGTCTACCATCCTCCACCAACGGTACAAGCTTGCCATATTAAAGGTGCTATCTGACAGTTTGGACCAATTTTGTTCTCAAACAACCATATAAATTCGTGTTACCTGAAAAGTTCCTGCCAAAATGCTGTTGAAATGTTCATGCAAGCCGTCTTTGTTGAGACTAAAGCATGGCTTTATGCAGAAATTATGCACAAACTACCCAAAAAGGGAGTAATGTTTTGTAAACTGAATTTGATATAAGCAAACTGTCAGACACCATCTTATGTTAACAAGGCTAAAATAGTTAAATAGTGGAGCTGTTGAGTATCATAATCCAACACATTCATTTGATGGACAACATACCATTATTCATTGGGGATCAACAAAGTAACTACCTTTTTAAAAAAAAAGAAATTCAAATTTGACCAACTGTAAATACCTTTTTAAAAAAAAAAGAAAATCAAATTTGACCAACTGTAAATAATGCTCTTTTACAGGTGTACCAATTGGGAAAAAGGCATAACTGTTTATAGGTGGTATCTGACAGAGAGGATCAATTATTTTTCTCCCGAACAACTAGATTATTGATACCTGGTAAGAACCTACAAAATGCTATTTATCAGTGCCCTTCATTTTTGTGAAAAGTTAAGCATGACTCTCCGCTTGTCAGTACAAAAAAGTATTTTTTATTTGATTCACGCTGCACAGTCAGCTATTTTCTAACTTCGATAGACATGTGACAACTTACTTTTGAGATCACATTACAAGATCAACGGGGTAATCAGCTCTGACATCGATATCTATTTTTAGCTGAAATCCCCATTGTGCTTATTTATAGATTTGGCTAGAATCAACATTTAAACCACTATATCTTACAATTTGTTTTGTCTAACAATTGAGTTAATATTATAAACAGTTGTTACTTACACTAAGTATAAGTATATTCTGCAATTATGCACAACTTTGTTTTGTTATTGCTTTTTTGTTATTGTTTTTTTGTTATATAGCACCAACACAATTATGGTCATATTGGTGACATCCACCTATTTTATTGGTGGAGGGAGACCCCAAACTTATGTCTGGGTAGAACCACCGGCGCACCAGACGTTAGTGTGAAAAGCTCCTCTTATTAAAGTTTTGGCCCAGACAGGGACTTGTACCCACATGGTGAGGGGCTGAGGAATACCACCCTTAAGGATGAATGTGCCTTTGTAATATACCACATCTGTAAACAATGACATACTTTTAGTACTGAAATCATCGACCAGAATGACCTCATGCAGCAGTTCCTTGGGGGCCCTATTCACCACGCTGTTGACCAGACGTAGAAGTGTGGTCCAGTGCTCATTGTGGAAAGGTACCACAATACTGCAGTTAGGTAACTTGTTCCAATACTTCTTGGCTTTGCAGCTGAAATTATAATATATACACAGTGCAGATAATGTTCATTAAAATAAAAAAAAATTATGTGTTCATTAAAATAATTCTTTCTTTTTATTAACCTTGTTAGTTTAAACACATGTTCATAAAATAGCCAGTCAAGTTTAACGCAAAATTATAGTTAAGGTCACTTTATTTCAAATCTTCCTTGTCTTTAAGCTGAAATAACAACCTCAAATTGTTTACTTGCTGTATAGGGGATTTATTTTTACACCAATCTATGAATGAGACTTCTTTCTTGATATTTGTTTGCACAAAAGACATTCTAATACGAAATGGCATGTGGTGTCCATTTTTTGTAATACAGATAAAATTAAAACAAAATAATTTTGTACAAGTGAACTAAATTGATAAAAATAAAATTCTAGTTTACAATGGTATAATATTCAACAGCAAATAAATTATGACATTATACAGCATTGTTGTTAATATGTTCCTAGTGACAATATTTTCTGTATTCAGCTATATTTCACCTCCTGATCATTTCAGTCATTATCTGTCTGGCTGTTCCCATAGGCATCAAAAATCCTTAAACTGCTTGCTGTAAACATATATGTCCCCGTTTTATCAATATTCCCCGTCGTAGGACAAAAACTTAAGACCACATATATTTACGACCGAGTCTTAATTGAGTTAAATCAATCTAGGCTTAAATCGATGGGTCTTACGATTCGATCTTACGTCTTGAATAATGTGCCATAGTCTATTTCCACAGCAACTGGTTATGCGCAATTAGGCGAATTTCAACAATCGCAACTTTTCGCTTGAATTTCCTTCTTTGTCCAATAGATCTTCAAAATCTTTCCTTCCCCTAAATTTTCTTTCTGAACGCCCCTTCACAATATTAATTCCACCAGCAGCAGCCATTTTGTTTCAAACATACATCTGCCACTGAGCAGTCTTAAAGTTATGACCAAAACAAGACTTTTTGATTTCTTTCATAAAATGGTCAATCTTAATTTTCGTGGATATACGCCTGACTTAAGATAAGGCCCTAGTTAAGACCGTTAATAAAAGGCTTAGGCAAACACTTATTCCATATTTTTTAAATGCAAGAAAATGTTTTAGTTATCTCCCTTGTGGGAAGGTATTTTCATACACTTTATAGAAGAAATAAAATAAATTTTATTTTTAATTTGCTTGCTTTTTAGAAAAGCACTCAACCTTTCAAATAAATTCTTATCTCAATTAATAAGAATCCATTTTATGCGCATGCTTCTGTCTTAAGTGTTTTTCAAGAGTTTTAAAAGTGGAAAAATATTCAGTTTTCTGCAGTATACCAAATACCTACCCACATGGGAGGTAAGAATGTAGTTTGTAAATAATAAATAGAGTTAGGTCCCTTTACACATGAAAAGACAGAGTAAGGTTACTTCAAACATGAAAAGAGGGAATACATACATCAAGATCATTATTCTTTGTCATTAATTTTGCAACAAATCTACTTAACGTTAAATGAAGTTGTGTGCAAATTACCAAAAGCTGCATAGGTTATTTGTTTGTTTGTTGGATTCTTTGTTTGTAAGGTTTATCATCCCACCAACAGTCTTTCAGATTTCTAAAGAGAGTGATAGTGTTGGAAAATTGGTTACAAATCATAATCAAGCATCGGTTGGAATCGGTTGCCACTTCTGATTGGAACAGCCATTATTTCAGTTATCTTCCCCAACCCTTGTAAACCAGTTGAGAAACAGCCATCATTTCAGTTATCTTCCCCTACCCTCGTAAACCAGTTGTGGAACAGCCATTATTTCAGTTATCTTCCCCTACCCTTGTAAACCAGTTGTGAAACAGCCATTATTTTGGTTATCTTTCCCTACCTCTAGTAGACCAGTTGTGAAACAGCCATTATTTCAGTTATCTTCCCCTACCCTTGTAGGTCAGTTGTGGAACAGCCATTATTTCAGTTATCTTCCCCTACCCTTGTAAACCAGTTGTGAAACAGCCATTATTTCAGGTATCTTCCCCTACCCTTGTAAAGCAGTTGTGAAACAGCCATTATTTCAGTTATCTTCCCCTACCCTTGTAAACCAGTTATGGAACAGCCATTTTTTCAGTTATCTTCCCCTACCTCTAGTAGACCAGTTTTGGAACTATCATTATTTCAGTTATCTTTCCCTACCCTTGTAAACCAGTTGTGGAACAGCCATTATTTCTGTTATCTTTCCCTACCTCTAGTAGACCAGTTGTGAAACAGCCATTATTTCAGTTATCTTCCCCTACCCTTGTAGACCAGTTGTGGAACAGCCATTATTTCAGTTATCTTCCCCTACCCTTGTAAACCAGTTGTGGAACAGCCATAATTTCGGTTATCTTTCCCTACCTCTAGTAGACCAGTTGTGAAACAGCCATTATTTCAGTTATCTTCCCCTACCCTTGTAAACCAGTTGTGGAACAGCCATTATTTCGGTTATCTTTCCCTACCTCTAGTAGACCAGTTTTGGAACTATCATTATTTCAGTTATCTTTCCCTACACCTAGTAGACCAGTTGTGGAACTACCATTCTTTCTGTTATCTTCCCTTACACTTGTAGACCAGTTGTGGAACTACCATAATTTCAGTTATCTTTCCCTACCCCTAGTAGACCAGTTGTGGAACTACCATTATTTCAGTTATCTTTCCCTACCGCTAGTAGACCAGTTGTGGAACTACAATTATTTTAGTTATCTTCCCCTACACCTAGTAAACCAGTTGTGGAACAGCAATTATTTCAGTTATATTCCCCCTCACCTAGGAAACCAGTTGAAGACCAGCCATTATTTCAGTTATCTTCCCCTACACTTGTAGACTAGTTGTGGAACAGCCATTATTTCAGTTATCTATATCTTCCCCTTCCCCTAGTAGACCAGATGTGGATCTATGATAATTTCAGTTATCTTCCCCTACACCTAGTAAACCAGTTGTGGAACTACCATTATTTCAGTTATCCTCCCCCTCACCTAATAAACCACTTGAAGACCTATAAATCAACATGTAAAATTTAAATGACTTTGCCTGCGGCAAGGGTTTGAACCTGGGGCCTCCCCTAACTTAAGCTGACCCTCTAAAGATTGCCCTACCAGGTCCAGTGTGAACATGGGTTAAGTTAATAGTGGGCTAAAAGCACATAAAAAGTGTCAACAGATAAGGGGGATTCCCCCACTGTAATGTTATTGCTTAAGGGTTGTATGTGAAAGTTTAAATCAGATTTTTTTTGGTCTGTAACAACCATATAATTTTCTGTTACCAGAAAAGATTCTGCAAAGTGCTTTTTACTGATGCCCTACATAAATGTTGCAAGTGCAGCATAACAATTCATTCATCATTACAAATAAATATTTCCCATCTGAGAACAGCTATAATTAAACTAAGAAAACCATGTGACCACGTACTTTTAATATAATGTTGCAGCAGTTATCAGCTTTGAAGTCAGTATCTAATTTCAGCAGAAATCCCTTTTGTACTTATTTACAGATTAGAAAGAATGAGCATTATGAACATTAGGAGCAAGTTTTTCACAACTAGTACTGTCAACACATTGAGAGACTGTTCAAAATCTTTTTTTTTATTTAGACTTAAGTGTGACTGTATGCAGAAATTATGTCCAATTTCCCCCCAAACATGGGTGAGGTTTGTTGATACATGCAACATGTTGGTTACCACCTTTAAAGGCTAATACATCGAGACAATCTATCATAATGTCAATCATCATGCCTAATAAAGATGTTAAGTCAAGGAAAAATGGGATACCGGAGAACACAATTCAAAGGTCTTTAGTTACAAAACAGTGAAAGTTGTAAGTAGACATCGTTTGCTTAAACAAACATGTGTTTCTAAAAGCACTCTTAAATGAGTTTTCTATTGTGTTCTAATTTTAAATACAAAAAATACAAAACTGTAGAAGAAGTCTGACTACCTATTATTTCAAATGATAGAAACTTTCCATTGTAGAACTATAACATTGTTACTCCATTAAATGTGCTCTATTTTGGTCAAGCCAAACATACGGTATTAGATTATAAAAAACAACTGCAGAGGTGAACTACCCTAAAACATAAGGGCTGAAATAATGTGTTGCCTCAGGTTACAGCCATACTGTTATATTTTACTCCATTGGTGTATGTTTATGCTTTGTTTTTGTTTGCTAACTGTCTGACTAGACCATCATGAGTTACTTGATGACCTACAGGTATATTGGTGGAGAATAAGGTCAACCAACATATATATATATATATATATTTATTTTTATGTGTGTGGGGGAGATTTGGGATTTGTCAGCATTTTTGCCAAAACTGTGCAGCCACATTTCTATCATTATAGCACAGGAGCACTTATGAGGTGGCCAGGGACTGAACCTGGCCAGTCCATTATACTGACACTGACGAGTCAGGTGTAATGCTGTCCTTTTAGCCCCGAGCGTTAGGAGGGAAGCCACTACTACCAACTTTAAAGTTTTTGGTTTAACCCGACCGGGGTTGGAACCCGCGACTTACTGCTCCGTAAGCTGACACTCTACCACTTGAGCTATTGCAGCCAGCAATACAAATGATCATACAAATAGCTGGTGATAATGGTGATGTCCTGCTTTTTTGGCTGAGAAAGACCCTGGAGTATTATCTGTTTTTAACACCAAAGTATGACACAAAGACCTTAGATCATTTGTAAGACTTCCTAACAGAGTAGTTTCCCCCTGATTGAGACTCATAACTATATGAACTTGGTAAGAGCTTACTCCTATATCCAATGACCCTACTTATATTGTTTAAGGCCTCCATATATACATTTTGCTCAAACCAAATGTTGTTTAACTTTATGACAACTATAGGGTTTAAATTAGCTTTTGGTGTAAGCTTCTAACTTCGGGTGACCAAATCAAATATTCTTTAGCTTATGAAAGTAGATGTTTAGAAATAGAATGTAATATAATAAAATTATAATATGCATGTATTCTGCCATAAAATAAGAAAGCTTCAAATTATTACATTCATATAGATAGTTTCCATGTGATGTCATAAGCCCTGAGAAGACAGTAAAAGGCAGCCATCTTTGAAGGCAGAAGTTAATGCAGGCCAAAATCTGGAAATATGTGCTGTATTAAACTCACCACTGTATTTTATTTTTCAGTCTATTTTACTGAATTAAGCAATATAACAGCTTTTATGAAGTATTTAAAATATCAAAACTACATTTTGATAGTTTAAAAGGTAAAAAAAAAAACACAACCAAAAATGATACACTGTTCATTTTGTTTCAGGATGAGCCAAGAATTGTATTTATATATGTGTATTAATTCTTTGTGCACTTATCAATTTTTAAAAATATTGTATTCTAAAATATGAATTTCAAGAGCTTTCCAATGGTGTAAAGCTTTTAATGTTTGGACTTCAAATAAAGAAATTACAAGGAAATGAAATTAAAATTTACACTTCTTTACAATTCATCTGAAAATCCCTTGAAGTTGCCATCAAAGATGGCTGCCAAGGTAAGGGATCTTCACTGATGTGAAAACTGTCTATTGCAGTGTGTTTATTAATTGTGGAACTTAAGCCTCAAGTTATAAAGAAATTCTGAGCCTGAGTGTAGGATTATTCTGAAAGATTTGTTTGGATGAATATATATAAATATATATATAAAATATATGAAAGAAAAAAAAATGGCCATTAAGATTTGATATCAAATGTTCTCTGTCTTGGACTGTTCAACTGTGACAGACAATTGTATAATTTTGGGCAATAATCCTGCAGAAACTAAACCAATCATTCATGATAGGAACAACAGTATGTAACTGAAGACAGACAATCAATGGAGCTGACAGATGACACTGTCAATACAGGTTTTACTGAACATCTCAAAACAGGACTAATAATAAAGCTGAGTGATTTTTTGCAAGCTAAGGAATAATCTCAAATAATTACGGTATTCCTGTGTTACAATGCTGAAGGATTTATAAGCTCTTTCAGTATAAACAACAACCAGGGGCCTTCGGTAATAAATCTAAGACTGGGCCATATTTTAACTTTTATTTAAAATTCAGCTTATCAGATCCTTAAGGATGATCTCAGACATGAGCTGGAAGCTTTATAATTCCAAGCCAAGGTACAATTGTTACTAACTTCAATGATTTGTGATTTGTTTTTTGTTTGTTTGATTATTGGTTTTATCATCTCATCAAAAGAATTTCAATTATGTGAAGATGGTGTCCACTTAAAGCAGATATAGTGCTGCCTTCAGTGTATACAGCATACTATGAACACCTGGCATTATACCACACCGAGTCACTTTATCCTGACAATGGGCCAAACAGTTATGAAACTATCCTTATATTTGCTTAAGCATTAGCAAGGGAGCTATACCACTGCCATTTTAAACAGCTTTGGTATATCGTGGCCTGGGATCAAACCCGCACCCCCCGTCCCCCCCCTTACCTTACCGACACTGTACCGATTGCGTTACAAGGTCTGGTCATTTTTCAATGCCAGCACTCTACTGACTGTGATACCATGACCAGTATATATATACTATTTTCAAATGTTTGTTTACAACTACTTGAAAGTACTTGACATATTTCAGATCCAGATCCCAACAGCTCGTCATGTAAAGCAGGTAAATCTTGCTCTTGACTATGAACATTGGCCTTTATGATAAGAAGATTGAGAGTTGAGCACCAACTTGAGAAAATTGCTTAAATGATACAATCTTACACACAAAAAATATCCTTAAAACATAAAGTGTGACTAACTTTTGTATCCCATTGGTTCCTGGTATTCTGTCTTAGTTAATGTAGCACTATATCTTCTTAAAGTTAACATTCTCAGTTATTGATTCCACAAGTGTTAGAGAGAAAAATAAGAAGTATAATTATAAAATAATGCAGTGACATAAAAAAGTAGCATAATATTAAAGGTAGTATTCGCCAGTTGGAACCAAACTTTTTTTCTCAAATACCTTAATAAGCCATTATTACCTAGAAAATGCTGTTTGCTGATGCCCTAGACCTGTGTAGACAGTGAAGCATAAATCTCCACTCATCATTGGAAACAATATTTCCTATCTGAGCCACGCTGCTATTTTCCATGTGACACCTTACTTTTGAGGTCAAGTTATATCATCATCCAGGAAGTCCCGCTGACGTTGGTATCTTTTTTTTAGCAGAGATCACTATTGTGATTATTTACAGACTTGGAAAGAATGAAGTGATCATTTAGAGTGATTGTTTTTGAAATTTGTACTGCCTCACATATAGGTAGTGTTCAAACTCAATCTCACTAAAGTCAGATCTTACAAAATGTAAGATCTGATGACGGCCCACAAATACCGTCTATAAACAAGAATGGTTTTCCCCCGATTACTATTTTTATAACAGCCAATCAGAGAGCGTAATGCATAAAGCTTTCGGTAAGAGTCACAAAATGGCCACTATCGATGATGCAGTAGAAAAGTGTTTAACAAAATTAGGAATTCGCTCGTTAAAACCACTTCAGAAGCAAATGTTGATTGCATTATGGATATCGCATACAATGCACCTGTCTTCAGTGACTGAGTCTTGCGCGGAGTGTCCATGTTTACATTTCTTTGTAAATTGGCGCAGCCATTAAAATGATACATTTGGAACACTTTGGATCATCATTTAATTTTTCGAATTTGTAGACGAATTGGTTGGGAAGATATTATTGACTCATCGTCAGATCCTGATAGCGGAGTGGTTTTCAGGCTTTGATTTTTATCAGATTGTGTTTAAACTTGTCTTTACTCTAGTCTGATACCACCTTTAACATTACACTGTACTTATTCTATATATTACTAAAGACTGTCTGCAGCTGTTGCTTCTATCTACAATAACTATTGTATTAAACCATGCAGGCGTACACTCCACAATAGGTATAACAAAATAATCACAATGGTGAAGTTTCATCAGCCTATTTATTTTCCATTTATCAACTAGGACTGTAAGCTAAGAGCTAATGAATAGTCCTGACACTGCTCCCAGTTTCTAAACCTTTTTCTCTCTCTCTCTCTGCAATGTCTGAAAAATCATTAAACGGAGATGTAACACCTGCAATCGTCATCAGATGGTGACAAAATAGCAGGGACGTCAGATCAAATAGTACATAAGATACTTGCAAGATTTTAACAAAAATTGAAACAAAACTGTAGGAGAAGAAAGACAAAAATTGTGTCTACAGACACAGATGGATGGACAAATCATTCCCTGATGGTGAACATATTTTGATTGTTCATTACAATTATTGTTGTGACGTTGGAAAATTATATTCTTTGATTACTTTTAAACCCCTCAAACAGGTGCTTCCTGTTGTCTCACTTTGAGCCTTGGGATATCATGATTTACACTGTTTGTCTTAACCTATTCACTATGACCTATAAGAGTAAGAAAATTGGTATTTACAGTGCCCAATATAGTCTTTCATACATTTTCAAAAAGCAGATAATATATCATACTGGTTCACATAGTCTGTAATTCAAATAATCTGCATACCATCTTAAAATAAGAAAGAGCCAGTATGTGAGACATGCAAGGCGACTAAGAGAGCAAGCGCTCTAAACAAGAAGATGACTATCCTGGGAACTTAACACTCTTGTACTCTGTTGAAAAATTACATACACTATTGACAGTAACAAACCATAACTCTGATGGGAAGTGGAGTATTTTTGCTATTTTGTTTGTTTTCCTTGTTCTCTGCTACATACTGTGCCTCTTATGGAATGCATATTTTTATGGGGACAATAGTGTAGCAGTCATTTACATGATGTTGCAGGTGTTCTGTGAGACACTCTTCAGAGAAAAGAACCAAGTGTTCCATTTTTTAACAGAGTAGATGGCAGCAATAAAGTGTCGCTTGAAATTATAAAAAGTAGCAAGAATTAATAAGAATTTCGCAGCCGTTTGGCGAAGTCTTGTCCAACAAAGTAAACAGAGTGCATCAATGTAAGCAATGCAGCTTGTAAATACAGATGTAGCAGAGAACAAGGCATGACAAACATCTACAATAGGCTTTAGAAAGTTAACAGGAGAAAGTGTAATGCAGAGATGATGGGAAATCAAGACCTGTTTTGCATCTAGATCCTCTAAAACTGGACCCCAATTTGTCAACAAATCTAACAGACTAGCATTACTATACCATTGATCTGTTGGAAGTGTTTCTTTAAGGATTATTAAAGACAACAAACAACAAACATTACCACTTGATTGCCAGGTATAGTTTCTATACAGATGCAAGAAATATGACTCATTGTTAACATTTTTTTATCAATCCAGGACATGATGTTTATTAATAAATTATTTTAAGCAATATTGTCTTTAATGCATTACTGTTACAACAATTAAGAATGAAAGTACAATGTAGGAGAGTTTATGTTTTTAATATTTTATCATTATAAAACACTGGTCCCTTTAATTAAACAAGAGGGCCATGATGGCTCTTAATCGCTCACCTGAGGACACGGGATTTTAGTAGGCTCATATGTGGCATCAAATAATTAAGAGTTAATTTACTTTAGAACTCTTTGGAAAAGATTGGACCATTAGTGTGGCAACTTGGCTGATTACATTCTCTAGAATTTTGCCTAGTGACCTACTGAATCCATGTGACCCACTTCAAAACATATCAAAGATTTCATACTGACAAACATTCTGGTCAAGTTTGGTGAAGACTGGGCAATCAATGTGGCCTCGTAGCATTTTCACAAGGTATTTCTATATTTTGAACTAATGACCTAGTTTTTGACCACACATGACCCAGTGACCAACTCAGTCAAGATTTCAGGCCAACAAACTAAATGTGGCCCCTAGTTTGTTCACAAGCTTTTCTAAGATTTGACATTGTTACCTACTACTTTTTTTGATCTCTTGTGCTCTAGTTATGAACTCATTTAAGATTTCATGCAGGCAAACATTCTAATGACCTAGTTTTTGACCACACATGACCCAGTGACCAACTCAGTCAAGATTTCAGGCTAACAAACTAAATGTGGCCCCTAGTTTGTTCACAAGCTTTTTCTAAGATTTGACATTGTTACCTACTACTTTTTTTGATCTCTTGTGCTCCAGTTATGAACTCATTTAAGATTTCATGCAGGCAAACATTCTGATCAAGGTTGGTGAAGATTGGGTCATAAATGTAGCCTCTAGTGTGTTCACAAGTGTTTTCTCAAATTTGACCTCGTGACCTATTTTTTTAATGCACGTGATCCAACAATGATCTCATCCAATATTTCATGCAGGCAAACATTCTGACTAAGTTTGGTGACAATTTGGCAATCAATTGTGCCTCTGAAGTGTTCACAAGCTTTTTTAAGATCTGACCTAGTTACTTACTTTTTGTCCCCACGTGACCCAATTATGAACTCATCCAAGAGCTCATGCAGACAAACATTCTGACCAAGTTTAAAGAAGATTAGCCGATAAATGTGGCCTCTAGTGTGTTCACAAGTTTTTTCTAAGATTTGACCTAGTGACCTACTTTTTGACCCCACGTGACCCAATAACAAACTCATCCAAGATTTCATGCAGACAAACATTTTGACCAAGTTTGTTGAAGAATAGCTATAAATGTGGCCTCTATACATACAATGTATGCTTGAAAAAAAAATTACAAAAACTCTAAAATGAACATGGATTTTATATAAAGGAAACAGAAACAGACATGGATTTTAACGTAGGACCAGACAAGCACATAATGAATGAAGTTTTAACTTTGAGGGTAAATTAAGTGTAAATATAATGACAGTCGAATACTGATACTTTTTAGTAACAATTTAACAAATGTACAGGCTACTACTGATGCATCGGCCGGTCCTTTCAGTCTTTGTATATTTTATGTAAAAAATGTTGTGATACTTCAGATCAAGTTGCAACTTCCCTCAATTGAATGACAATCATTGTCCCTTGAAACAATTAACTACATAATTAGGTCCCCTTCTTATGATGGTGTATCAATTTAAGTCACAATGTAACTTCCCCCGGCAACCATCACACACTTACTAGTCTGCAGAATCATGACACACTGTGTAAAACAATTAACTAGCCAATGTATACTGTCTAGTATATTCTTTTTTTTGTCACATTTTTTTTTACATATAAGTAATCACTCGTACATTTATCACCCTGTGTATTGCTCTGTTTCCAATTTAAATTACACAATTTAAAGATACTTAGGCCCAGTAATGGCTGATATGTGTATATAGCAGTGCTTTACTAGTGAATAACAATTTTACTGATTCTTTGATTTTAAAAATGCATTGGTGATCAGGTGTATTTTCATTGTATTGCAAATCAGCTGTATAAAATCATTAATGAGGATACAACTGTCGATTCTCGTTAGATGAACATTGACCCGTGCACCTTTAAGTTACATAACATTTCCATCATTAGGATTTCTCCCAGGACAGCATCAAGGACTTATGTCCTGGACCAAAACAATAATTCAGTTAAGGCACTGTACCATGCGAACTTTTTACCACTAACCAATAATGGGTTTGGAGTTTTTTTGTGTTTTTTTCTGTTGTTGGGTTTTTGGGGTTTTTTTTAGGGGGGTTAAATTTTTTAGTTATAGTTGACAGTAAGAATTAGTTAAGAGATCTTGTGAATATTAACCATTTACTTGCTGGAAATGCTATTAGTTTGGGGTAAGTTTTATGCAAATGAGTTAAATGTTATTTCCAGCAGGTAAAGTGTTGGAAACAAGTGAATGTGGTAAACATATCATAGCCAGACTTCTCATGTTTTTAGCATAAGGTATATAAGTGTTTGTTTTTTTTGGTTTATCATCCCACAAACAGTATTTCAGGTAGACGATATGTTCCAGAATTGATGTGAATCTGCCAAATAGTATTGAATTAAGTTGTTCTTCAGTTTAACAAAATCTCCAAAAAAGGGATTTCCTGGTAAAATCTAAAGACTATAACTGAGATCGGAGTTTTGTGTGTATTTTACTTATAGGGAGCTAAGTTGCAAGAACCTACCATATTTGTGAGCCAACCTTAATTTTGTCTCTTTGTTCATCCAAAACTATTTGTCATAAATGCACCTAGTTGCAATTAAATTCCTGGTAGCTTGCTAATCTCTCTTACTTTTTAATAAAAAAGACAGTTGCTATAAAAAAAAAAAATAGCCCCTCCTGCTATGGATTGTGTTGATGTGTATTATTTGGTTAATCTTACTCTGGATGCCTGATATCTTTGATTGACCGCTGCAGAGAGATCTTGTCGCTGGCGAACGCGTTGAAGCCGTTCACCTTGTACAGGTCATTCTTTTGTTTCTCCTCTTCGGCACTCAGGATGACCGCAGCACCCTGCTCCCCGGGCCCAGTTCGAGCCTCATCCTCTGCTATGGCCTTGTAGTCATGCCAATCAATCTTCTTCAGTTCAGTGGTCTGCCAGAAAATAAAGATGCAATGTAGTCGTCAGACAAATTTGCATTGGTTTACATTAAAACCAGACCATAAGACTAGCATCTATATATGTTTACATTTAACAATTCATATCCTTCCAAATGTTCTGCTGATGGTTCTTCCCATAGACCATATTTGTCTAGGATCTTCCTCCACCATTGACAGCCATTGTCATATTGTCTATAATGATCATAGTTCATTCTATGTAGTGTTTGTAATAATTGAAAATAAACAAAACATAAACTTATGTATCTATTTCTACAAGTCAGTTGACTTATCAGGTTGGACTACTGGGAAATATGAACAGAAAAATTTCTGGCTTTTGGCAATCTGTGCTAATAGAGAACACCCTTGTGTTGCTCACATTCTGCAGTCTGATCAGTGTTTGCACTATATGCATTGCAAGAAACTTTTTACACAAGATACAATGAATAAGGGTTCTTAGCATGTTAAATGGAAACAAGTAAATAACGATAACTAGCTTAATCGTGACCACTTCAAGCGGATATTGTGCTGCCTTTATTGTGTATAGTGTGCCATGAACACCTGGCATAATACCACACCCAGTCACAATATCCTGACACTGGGCCAACCAGTCATGGAAGCAGCATTGTATTGGCTTGAATAAAGCAAGGGAGTTTTACCACTGCCATTATTTAATAACCCGGCAGGCTGGAATCAAACCTGGGGCCTCCTGTACCTTAGACTGATGCTCTACTGACAGCACTACTAGGTTTGGTCTCTTATTGTGTCTGCCGTAAGAATGTGTTACAATGTTTAAAGTCAATGGAACCTCTGTCAGTTTGTTTATCTATGCATTTCTATAATGTGTGACAGTATGCAAGATCTCAGTATAATCATTGTCCATAGTCTGAGTGGTTTACTAAGTAAATTAAACTTCATTTTTGTGCAAGAAAAGATGAGGTGTTAAACGTTGTGTTTTGGAGCAGCAGCGCTTACTTTATGAGAAAGTTAGATTTCGGAAACACACAGGATTGACCCTGCATAACCTTAACTACTCACAGCCAGTCTTCATGCCTGGGAAGAAGTAGTGCGTGTACAGAAGATTTGTGTCTTCCACACATGTTAGCTTTTCTTTTTTTTCTTTTTAATTTGTACAAATTAGATCAAAGTATTTTCTTAATCTAATGGTGGCTGTGAAAAAAATCATTTGTCATTTGTAGATTAAAGGATGTGTTTTATTGCTACAAAAGAAATCAGTATAAGCAACATTTACTAGGGTGGCAAAATGGTGTATTTTGTACATTGAATAGTCAGCAAATTAAAATGGCCTGCCTGACACACACACAGATATTGTCTTTTTTAACAAAATCATGTTTCTTCAAAAGGCCAGAGATAGTACTGAAAAGTATCTATACCAATACAGATACCTCAAAATTTGTTACCAACTCTATTCATATGCCAGTATAAAATGATCAGTGAATTACTCAAACATTGTATATTCTACCCGTTTTCACATAAGGAGGTCTTCCAGCTGACTTGCTGTGTGCCAGTGGTTCTACCCAGACATGTCACACATGGCTCCACCAATAATTCAACTGGATGTTTCCAATAGGATCAGAACTATATCAGTGCAGTGTTAGCAAAACAAAAACAAACTTGGCCATTCTTCTCACTAAACATGACACATTCTTGAACGATATATAAGTACGTAGAAGCTGTAATTAGA
This sequence comes from Sinonovacula constricta, assembly GCA_007844125.1. Taxonomy (NCBI): domain Eukaryota; kingdom Metazoa; phylum Mollusca; class Bivalvia; order Cardiida; family Solecurtidae; genus Sinonovacula; species Sinonovacula constricta. The sequence goes on along the minus strand of CM017558.1, from coordinate 2,025,319 downwards.
ATTATTACCATAAATCAATAACATCATCAACATTTAAATAATTAAAACAATGCATAAAATTATTTTTCATTTGCTTCATAGACCATGTTTTCTGTCTACTTCAATTAATCACCTAATCTTAAATTTTCAACATGTTAATTGTTTCTGACAACATGTGTAACAGCGGTGAGCGGACGTTTTGGCCAAAGGACATTTCGGCCTAGGACAGTTCGGCCTAGATTTTATGATTTTACTATTAGCCACAACATTTGTTATGGACAGCCTGATGTCTAAATGTAAAGTGGACTGAACCTGTATATGTATGCTTTGAGTATGAAAATTAAACAATATAGTCTTTTTATGTTTTATCTATGCCTCAAGTATGAAAAATAAACAATAAACAATAATTTTCTATTTTATTTAACATTATAGCTTGAATTTAAAGGACACGTTCAAATAGGCTGAAACGTCGGCCTTTATACAAGAATCTTGCCGAACTGTCTGGAATGCCCTAGGCCGAACTGTCCTAGGCCAAAACGTCTGTGGGCCGCAACGTCCGCCATTCGTAACAGCATAACAGTGAGTACACATGCTACATTAAAGGTGGTATCCAACAGTTTGGACCAAAAATTTTTTCAAATAATTCATTGTTATCTGAAAAGTTTCTGCAAAATGCTGTTCAATGATGTTCTAGATCTGTGTGAATCAGCACTCGTCATTGCAAACAGGTATTTCTTATCTTATCTGAGCCACGCTGCAGAGATAGCTATTTTTAAACTTAGAAAACCAAGTGACCACTTACATTTGAGATCACGTTATAAAGTCATCCGGGTAATCCGTTCTGACATTGATATGTATTTTTAGCAGGGAACCACTATCAGGCTTTTTATACAGTTGGAAAGAATACACAGAGTGATTTTTTCGTAATTAGTTCTGTCTAACAATTCAGTTAATTTTCAAACTGTTTAATTAGGACTCAAGTATAAATTTATACACAAATCATGCCAAATTCTCTAAAGCAGTGGTTCGATATTGTTATATGTATTTTATATAGGCAAACTGTCGGATACCACCATTAATGGAAGATCTGGTTTGATTGCATGGTTTGGTCACTCAGATGGAGAGGTCATATCTGAGGGTTTGTTTTCACTGTCATTATCACTGTTTTCCTGTGTTATTAACTGTTCAAGAGGCATTTGTACCCCCTACAGCCACGCCAGGTATATTCCCAAGATCTCATACATTGTTTTACTTGTATTTTTAGATAAAATTACACAATGAGACATAAGTAGATAGTCTCCCCTGAATATTCCCTTAATGCAAGTAGGTCAATTTATTTGGATTACTCAGTTTTATGCTTGTACTCTTTAGAGTGAATGTTATATTGTAATCATGCATGGTGCATTGTGCACTGTGACACTCAGATCAACTATCAAGGACAATCATGTCAATATGTTCTTTGTTTCAATAACATGTCAAGGCTAATGTTATAATGGATTAATAACTTATATTTACAAAGAGTAAGAAATTTCTCGGTATGTAATGGTTCCATCTCCAAAAGAACAGGAATTACATTTTTGGATTTCAACTGAAAGGACCTACATACTGTTTAGACCATGTTGGATATTATATGACTGTGGAGACAATTTTCGTTTCACCAATATTCCTCATAGATAACCCACTTATCATATACATAGACATGTGTGTATGATTCAGTATTAAATAAATATGGATGGGATAGGATTGGCATTTCTGCGCAGATACTGTGCAGAGCATTTCTATCATTATAGCACAGCAGAACTTACATGTATGAGGTGCCCAGGGACTGAACCTGGCCGGTCTATTATACTGACACCGACTTGTCAGGTGTAATGCTGTTTCCTTAGCTCAGAGTGTTAGGAGGGAAGCCACTACTACCAACTTTAATGTTTTTGGTTTTACCTGGCCGGGGTTCGAACCTATGATCTCCTGATCCACAAGCCGAAGCTCTACCACCTGAGCTATTTCGGCCGGTCATTTCACCAATATTCTGGATAGATTACCCATTTATTATATACACAGACATGTGTGTATGATTCAGTATTAAATAAATATGAGTAGAGCTACATCAAGTTTTCTACATAATTATCCAAAGTAATATCTCAGCAGCAATTTTTCTAAAAAAAGTGTCCAGTCTCATTTAAAAACAAAAATCTTGTATGTTTTATATTTTTATGTCTAATTGTCAATAATAAAAGATTCCTTCAGAATATTGTTATTTTAAAAAAAAAAATGTTTTGTGTCACAAGAAAGAATTGTGTTGGAGTTTATATGATGACAATTAATTTTTATAATGATAAGTAGTTTTATTTTTTGTCACACTACATATTGGTACAATGAGTCCAATTACTGCAATGCATATAACATTTTTGCAACAAGCATGTATAATACAGGTATGTTGTATTTTTAATCTACCAGTATACTGCTTCTTTCAACAGTAGCTTTATATGTGTAAGATTGTTTGCAGGAAGTTAGACCAAAACTAATTAGTAGTGACAAGACTAGCTGTTCAAGGAACAAAACACATTATCCTGTCTATTTATAATTGACCCTGGAGTACAAGGAAATCCACAATAAGGTCTTTATCGTCTACATTGGTTTACACATGCTAATTCTTACACATTTTTCAACATTATGCAAAAAGTAACTAAAAATCCACAAAAAGAGCTAAAAAAACAGCTAATTATTACTACACTCCATAACCAGTACATTATTACTACATGTACACTCAACAAAGAGTGCATTATAACTACACTCCACATAGAGCATTATTATTACACTCTACAAAGAGTGCATTATTACTATACTTAACAAAATGCATTGTTACTACACTCAACAAAGAGTGCATTATTACTACATGCCACATAGTGCATTATTACTACAGTCTTTACTACACTCTTAAAGAGTGCATTATTACAACACTCTATAAGGAGTGCATTGTTATTACACTCCACAAAGAGTGCATTATTATTACACTCCGCAGAGTGCATTATTACTACATTCCACATAGTGAATTTTTACCACACTTTGCACAGTGCATTATTATACCACATTGTGCATTAATACTACACTCAGCATAGATTATTATTACTACACTCTATCAAATGAATTATTACTTCACTCCACAAAGAGTGAATTATTACTACACTACACAGAGAGCATTATTATTACACTCCATAAAAGTACATTATTACTACACTCCACAAAGAATGGATTATTACAACAGTCCACAAATTTAATCTTTGTTTTTGTCCCCACGTGACCCAGTAATGAACTCATCCAAGATTTCATGCTGGCAAACATTCTGGCTTAGTTTAGTGAAAATTGTACTATAAATGTGGCCTCTAATGTGTTCACATGTTTTTCCAAGATTTGACCTAGTGACCCACTTTTTGACCCAATGTGACCCAGTTACAAACTCATCCTAGATTTTTTGCAGATACACATCCTGACAAAGTTTGGCAAAGATTGGGCTATAAAAGTTTGGCCATAAAAGTTTGGCCATAAAAGTTTGTCTTAAGATTTGACCTAGTAACCTAGTTTTTATCCCCACATGGTGCAGTAACAAACTCATCCAAGATTTCATACAGACAAACATTTTGACCATGTCTGACTCTCGACGCATGACGGTCAAGCACATTGTGCTAAGGTAAGCTAAAAAGTAAATGTCCGTTTAGAATTTAAGATATATCAGAACTGACTTTTTTCTCCATTTTTCTATACATAGTATTAAAAGATACACTGTTTCACACTGGATATTTAAAAACATTACTGTATTTTGCATTTTAATTAAGTTTATATACATTTGTAAATAATTTTTTAATAAACCCTTAGTTCTTTGCTAGTAGCTAAATGAAAGGGAAACAAGCCAAACTGTCAGACACTCTGGAAGCAAATATTGCAGATCATGATCTAAAAGATACCTTCTCTAGAGCTGACATATATTATTTTCATTTACACTTTTTGCCTATGATTAATGATCACCAATCAATTCATGCTGAACAGGTTAATGGATCGCATCAATTGCTAGCACATTTCTTATGAAAATTTCAAGGTTGTTGCAATTCATGCAGTTATCACTAAATGTGGCTTTGTTTAGCTACTAAAGGCACTTTTGCTACTTACAATAAGGACAAAGAAAGGTATTGAAGAATGCAGCAAAACAATACATTTATTGTATACTTAATAAATGTCCAGAATAATCATTACTCTACACTCTCCTGAGTGTCCGCATGTTCTGCCTACAGGCTGCCCTTAATCAACATACCAGGGCCAAAGCAACAACTTGATGTACTCCATAAATCAGCAGTTAAATGAAGACATTACAAAAGTCAAGAAGAATTAACACCATATTTACTCCCACTTTTATTCTATGCCAAGAGTTATTCATCATGTTATGCTTTATGTAAGATTAATGTGGCCTCTACTACATGGCTGGGTGTTTGTTGTTGGTTTTTATAATGATTCAGCTCTAATGAATGTCCATGACAGGCAAAGGCTAAGTCATGCATTATATGATAAAGTTATTGTCATGCTTTTATTCAACAGTACTTTAGATTCATTTACGTTTTCTAAATTATCAAATAATTGTTTGTTTAATGGGCTTATTGTCCCACCAAGAGTACTTCAGTTGTTTGGAGACATAGTTCACTTAAAGCAGATTGTGTTGCCTTCATTGTGAATAGCGTGCCATTAACATCTGGCATGCTACCACACCCAGTCACATTATCCTGCACTTTTGAAATGGGTTCCAATTATTTTTATAAACAAGTACCGGTATTCCACATTTTAAGTTAACATATTTGAAGGTTTTTTAAAAATGGATCTTAACAAAGAGTTACTTGTCACCAGTGAAAAGGGTCATGACAATAGCTTCTATGTTTTTCTTTGGAGCTAAAAAGATGTAAAAATCTTAAGGCAAGTGTATGTTGTGCTTTTTATGTCCACTTGCACTATATTCTTTTTATTTAAACAAAGAATGAAAACAATAAAATGTTCACTGGTCACTGTCACAACATCCATCTCGGTATAACTGAACTAGCCCATCTTTATCTTATCACACCGGCCCTTCTCTGTCTTACTGAACAAGCTCTTTTTTATCTTACTGCACTAGCCTTTCTCAATCTTAGTGCACTTGCATTTCTCTATCTTACTGCACTGACCCTTCTCTAGCTTACTGCAATGGCCCTTCTCTATCTTACTGTACTGGCCCTTCTCTATCTTACTACACTGACCCTTCTCTAGCTGACTTCACTGGCCCTTCTCTGTCTTACTGCAATGTCCCTTCTCTAGCCAACTAAATTGGCCCGTCTCTATCTTTATACATTGGCCCTTCTCTAGCTTACTGCACTGGCCCTTCTCTATCTTACTACGTGGCCCTTCTCTAGCTTACTTCACTGGTCCTTCTCTATCTTACTGCACCGGCTCTTCTCTAGCTTACTGCACTGGCCCATCTCTATATTACTGCACTGGCCCTTCTCTAACTTACTACACTGGCCCTTCTCTAGCTTACTGCACTGGGCCTTACATATCTTACTAAGCGGATACTTCTTTATCTTACTACACTGAGATCCTCTTCTCTTTCTTTCTGCATTGACATCCCCTTTCCTACCTTACTGCACATCCCCATTCCTATCTAATTGCAGTGACATCCTCATCTCTATCTTGTTTATTAAGTTTGAGTTCAAAACTATGTTGAGAAAACTCCCCATACTTCAATTTCTTGTTCAGGCAATGACCTGTATTCGGTGAATTTCTTCACAAGTAGTTGGTAACTCCAAGAACAATCAGGTTATATTTAATAGGTAAATTAAGATGTCTGGATGTTTGTTCTTTTCACAGCCTTTCAATGCTATGCTGTCATCATACAATTTACAGCTTATTATTGAATAGTTTCCATTTGTAGACAAACTTAACCTAATAACGGAAATACAATAGTGCTCAACAGAAAAAAAGTCAAGAAGAGAAAGTAAAAGATGATCACATACATGTATTATGTTTGTTTGTTATTTGTTGGGTTTATTGTCCAACCAACAGTATTTCAATAATCTGGAGACGGTGTCCACTTAAAGCAGATATAGTGCTTCACTGTGTATAACATGCAATGAACACCTGGCATGATACCACACCCAGTCACATTATCCTGACACCGGGCTAACCAGTCGTGGAACTACCCTTATATTTGCGTGAGCGTTAGCAAGGGAGCTATTCCACTACCATTTTAATGACTTTGGTATGTCACGTCCCTGGATAGAACCTGGGGTCTCCAGTACCTTAAACTGATGCTCTAACAATTGCACTGCCAGGTCTGGTGGTCACATATAAGGAACAGTGTAAATTAAAATGATTGTGTCAAGTAATTGTATTTATCCTTAGATATGGTAAATATTAATTAAGATGGTGTGATTTTCAACAATACTGATTTCATGTTCAAACAGAAATATTATCAAAGGGCAATAACTCCTACACTTTTCATCTGAGAAGCCCAAAAAAGCAGATGCTTAGGTTGCAATGGTACTGAAGCCATGTAGGATGTCCAGACGAGAATAACCGATCAACGACTAATCTCCGAATTAACTTTTCGTTGGGACTCAATCAATCAGAGACCATTGATCTTGTTCATATATGCCCTAATAACTTTGTTGAGGGGGAAATAATGAAGAAAGCCATTAGGGACAAGCAGGCTGTGGAAAAGCAGAAAAGACTCAAGGACAATTTAATTCCATTGAGTACCCATCAGGGTGAAAACCTTACGAATGTAGATTTAAATTTAATTGGGGGTTTTGTTGGGGTTTTTTTTGTTACAGTGCACCAACACAATTATGGTCATATTGGTAATGTCTAGCTATTTATTGGAGGAAGACCCCAGACTTATTTCTGGGCAGAACTACAGAAGCACCACAGGTTAGCTAGTAGATTTATTTCAGTACAGGAAACATACAATGGTGAACAGACAGCTTTTTTGTATGGTATAAAAAGAAACATTGCTATAAAAACAATAATAACATTAGAAAAATGAGTTACCATGGAATGCTTCTAATCCCAAGTATGATGCAAAAAAAAGTGACAGCACTTTTTTCCACTGTAGTAAAACTACTTTACAGCTTGAAGTTGTATGTTTTTTTTACCTTGCAAAGAATTTTGCCCAGCACATAAAGGTAAAAAAACAACCACAATTATGTGTGTAACACTTACCTTGATGGCTTGTTCTTGCACTCCCCTTTTTTCGAAATGTAAAGGGCCGTCTACATATTCATCACGAACAGGTCTCCCTCCAAACAACAGTTTCATAGCAACAGGCCCTGCAGCTAGAAATATCACTGCTGCTATCAAAAATTTTATTAGTGTCACTGTGTTTCTTCTCATCTTTATGGTGGGGTGTTGGTATTATGGTGTATAATCACTGCTTCAGCCACGATCCACCTGCAACAGATGATCAGACCATATGTAGCATGCTACAAGTCTCACCTATTTGCTAACCATTCCATACACACAAGCCAATAGTGCTATATTGAGGCACATACTTAAGCAATCCCAAAGGTAAGTAATTTAAGCAGAAAATTTTCCAGAAAATTCTACTCTAGTTCCCTTGTGCTAATCTTTTCATTCTGTTTTAAAGGTAGAGGGACATTCTGTTGTAAATACTTACCTATTGGATTGTGTCCACCAGGGCTCCAGAATGTTAAATAATCTACTGAAAACGCCCTAATACAAATTTAGCAACAGAATTTTTTTGTTTCTTTTTTAAAACCCAAATAGAAAATAACTGAGTAATTTTTATTACCTTCAAGTTTTGTAACAGTAAGAATAGGGCCTACTGCATTTACATATTTAAATATTTAATTATTACATTTACTTTTATTATCATGATGTAGTGATGATGATGATGATGATTATGATGATGATGATTATGATGTTGTTGATGATGATAGTGATGATGATATGATGATGATGTTAATGACAGAAACTCATTTTAACTGACATTCTTCAATTTTATGATTGAGTACAATCAATATAACTATGTTCTTAAATGCAATAACATTCACACACTTATTAATAGAGAAAATGCGTTTAAATTAAAAATAACATCATAAAACAAGAGGGCCATGATGGCCCTTAATCGCTCACCTGATGACACAGGCTTTACGTAGGCTCAAATCTGGCATTAAGTAATTAAGAGTAATTTACTTAAGAAATCTTTGGTGAAGATTGGACCATTAGTGTGGCCACTGGGTTGATAACATTTTCTACAATTTTACCAAGAAACCTACTGAATCCACATGACTCACTTCAAAACATATGTAAGATTTCATACTGGCAAACATGATGGTCAAGTTTGGTGAAGACTGGGCCATCAATGTAGCCTCTTAAGTGTTTTCACAAGCTTTTTCTAAAGTTTGACCTAGTGACCTACTTTATGATCCCACGAGACCCAATAATGAACTCATCCAAGATTTCATGTAGACAAACATTCTGACCAAGTTTGATGAAGATTGGGCTATAAATAGGGCCTCTAGTGTGTTTACAAGCTTTTTCTAAGATTTGACCTTGTGACCTACTTTTTGACCCCACGTGACCCAGTTACGAACTCATCTGAGATTTCATGCAGACAAACATTCTGACCAAGTTTGGTGAAGATTGGGCTATAAATGTGGCCTCTAGTGTGTTCACAAGCTTTTTCTAAGATTTGACCTAGTGACCTATTTTTTGACCCCACATGACCCAGTTACGAACTTATTCAAGACTTCATGCAGACAAACATTCTGACCAGGTTTGGTGAAGATTGGGCTATAAATGTGGCCTCCAGTGTGTTCACAAGCTTTTTCTAAGATTTGACCTAGTGACCTACTTTTTGACCCCACGTGACCCAGTTACGAACTCATCCAAGATTTCATGCAGACAAACATTCTGACCAAGTTTGGTGATGATTGGGCTATAAATGTGGCCTCTAGTGTGTTCACAAGCTTTTTCTAAGATTTGACCTAGTGACCTACTTTTTGACCCGACGTGACCCAGTTACGAACTCATCCAAGATTTCATGCAGACAAACATTCTGACCAAGTTTGGTGAAGATTGGGCTATAAATGTGGCCTCTAGTGTGTTCACAAGCTTTTTCTGAGATTTGACCTAGTGACCTACTTTTTGACCCGACGTGACCCAGTTACGAACTCATCCAAGATTTTATGCAGACAAACATTCTGACCAAGTTTGGTGACGATTGGGCTATAAATGTGGCCTCTAGTGTGTTCACAAGCTTTTTCTAAGATTTGACCTAGTGACCTACTTTTTGACCCGACGTGACCCAGTTACGAACTCATCCAAGATTTCATGCAGACAAACATTCTGACCAAGTTTGGTGACGATTGGGCTATAAATGTGGCCTCTAGTGTGTTCACAAGCTTTTTCTAAGATTTGACCTAGTGACCTACTTTTTGACCCCACGTGACCCAGTTACGAACTCATCCAAGATTTCATGCAGACAAACATTCTGACCAAGTTTGGTGACGATTGGGCTATAAATGTGGCCTCTAGTGTGTTCACAAGCTTTTTCTAAGATTTGACCTAGTGACCTACTTTTTGACCCGACGTGACCCAGTTACGAACTCATCCAAGATTTCATGCAGACAAACATTCTGACCAAGTTTGGTAAAGATTGGGCTATAAATGTGGCCTCTAGTGTGTTCACAAGCTTTTTCTAAGATTTGACCTAGTGACCTACTTTTTGACCCCACGTGACCCAGTTACGAACTCATCCAAGATTTCATGTAGACTAACATTCTGACCAAGTTTGGTGAAGATTGGGCTATAAATGTGGTCTCTAGTGTGTTCACAAGTTTTTCCTAAAATTTGACCTCGTGACCTACTTTTTGACCCCAGGTGACCCAATAATGAACTCATCCAAGATTTCATGCAGACAAACATTCTGACCAAGTTTCATAAAGATTGGATACAAATTGTGGCCTCTAGTGTGTTCACAAGGTAAATGTTGACGACGAACGACGAACGACGAACGCCGGACGACGGACGAAGCGGTATCACAAAAGCTCCCCTTGAACACGTTGTGCTCAGGTGAGCTAAAAAACAGTTATTCTCCAGCAAAAAAACAACAACAAATATTTAGTTAAGGTTATTTATTTATTTATTTATTTGGGTTTTATGGCACACCGACACTTAACAGGTCATACGGCGCCGAATACAAAGTTAAATGTGAATAGAGCGTAATCTGGTTAAAACCAAACTACACATGTAAAATATTGAAAAACTATCAGGTAAAAAAATAAATAAAAATTGAAAACAGGTCAACACATAAAACTGTTAAAAAAAGTATGACGATTGGTAAATAAACAGTTTAAAAATTTATAACTTATTAAGAATACCAATCTAGTTCAAGAAGCAAACAAGTTTAGAATCCGACACTGTCCTAAATAGGTCGTACATGTTATGGATATACTTCGACCGTATGTGGTCTGTGTCGATACACTGTAATAAAATATGGTTGACTGTCAGTGGTTCCTGGCAAAGAACACATACTGGTTGAACTTCTCTTTTTAAGAGATATGAATGAGTTAACCTAGTATGTCCAATGCGAAAGCGGGTAAGAGCTATGTCTTCTTGTCGACTTTCTCTGCAAGCAAAGACATTGGCACCGACTATAAGTTTAATTATGTGTAATTTGTTACAAACAATACTGTCCCAACTTGTTTGCCACTTGGTTAAAAATATGTCGGTTAATAAGTGGTTTAAAATCAGTGTGTGGGATGCAAAGATCTATCTCAATGAGTGAGGAGGCAGATTTTGCACCCCTGTCAGCATCTTCGTTTCCTTGGATGCCTACATGACTAGGAAGCCAACAGAAGGAGATTTCGTTAGTGTCATATAAACTCTGAAGTTTGACAAGAACAGTGCGAACATGTGGATTTGAATAGTTCAGTGAATTTATGCTCTGCAATACAGATAATGAGTCTAAAATATAACATATTTTTCACCAGAATGTTCTGAAATAAAATCAAGGCTTAGATTTATAGCCTGGATTTCAGCGGTGAAGATAGATGAGTTATTAGGAAGTCTTTGATTAATGCAGTGGCTATTACTTACGGAAGCACAGCCAACATTAGAAATTCAGATCGTAAAATCAAAGGATCTGTGTTCGACTTTTTATTTTAACAGAGTTCTAAATTCACATCAGGAGAACGGAGTTGCCATGGTGGATGTTTAATTGTGGGGTTTTCAGTTGTTTTCGAGTTTTATACCTGATGTGTTTATGCTAACTTTAAGTCTTAAACCAAGAGGTCTGATGGCTTTAGGTGATCGATCATAAAGCTCTTGATGTTTAGGGTTGAAAACACAATTAAACGTTGGGTTATCGGGGTTAGACACGAGTTTAATTATATACTGCAAAGAAAGTTTCTCGCAACTCAAGAATAATGGTGGTTCATTGGCTTCAACGTAAAGGCTCTGCACTAGTGAGGTCCTGAACGCTCCTAGAGCTAGACAAAGTCTCTGGTTGTGAACGACGTCCAGCATCTGGAGATAGGACCTCCAGGCAGAACCATAGACTATGCTTCTGTAATCTAGTTTAGACTGAATTAGGGAACGGTACAGAAGTAACAATGTTTTTCTATCGGCTCCCCAGTCTGTATGGGATTACGTAGAGGACGGAATTACCCGAGGAGTTCCGAGTGCTCTGTACTAGGACGCAGGATTCACCCCGGAATTCATTAACATAATTTTGCCATAATCATCACTTTTTCAGCCTTTCATATTATGCATCATGTTGAACTTTATTTCTTGGTTGAATTAACATCAGCATCGTGCCTCTTGTCAGTATGCTCAAAAACTATTATATATACATTCAAAACAAAAGCACATGTTATAAAATAACCTCTTGTCAGTATGCTTGAAAACTAATGAAGGCATTACAATCCCTTTTATATATAAATACTTGAATGCTTAAACTACATAAAAGTGACATGGTGAAAATGAATGCATATGAACCAAATTACCTTCTTAAAAAATAGCTTGTCTTTGGTCACTGGGGAGCCATTTCAAATGATTTAACTGGGCTCCAAGATTTAAAACTATGACACGAACTGATAACTCACACGTCAAGTGGATTGTTTATCCGGCGCGTTACCCCACCCATTCTTGCTCAATACTAGCTGTCAAGACTTAAGTCCAAGGTAGGAAACGATTAAAATGCATGTATTTTATACTTATGTGCAAATGATTACGCCTCGTAACGAATTGTAAATATAGTAATTTAACATTACATCATATAATGCTGCCTATTTAATGAGAAAAAAAAAAGAAACACTCACAGTTGGCACCAGTTTATTTACACGTCTACACTACCAACTCCATTATTCTGATATGGGAGGGGGGAGCACACATTCGGCCCTGAGGCATTCGTACTATCTTTAGCCGAATCAAAGACGTTTATCTGACTAAGCTTGAAAGGACATGGATCTAACTACAAGGGACGCCGAGGTATTAGGCGATGCTTTATAAATAAAACGGTTTGTATATAATTCTAGTCGCCTGCCTTATGTTGTCAGTATTGACTTTAGGCAGTATAAACATAGTTTAGCTCATGCTTGTAAAATCCTTCGATTCAGATTTCTTTATTTATTCGATATATTTCCTAAGATTACAATATTTGTCGAAATTCTGTGAGTTTTGAGGTGATTATCACAGATTTAAAGTAACATTTTTCATGGTCTGCTAATTTTTAAGCATTATAAAGCACATCATAGGCCAAATTTAGCATTCAGCTAATAGTTCAAACACTTGTTTCATTTGTGGATACGGTACATAATCGTTAACACAGCAAGATCTTACCTCTGGTCAAGAAAAACAACCAGTATTTAAAAATGGAGACAAACATGATGCCTTAAACTATAGACCAATTTCATTGACATGCATCTGTTGTAAGATCTTAGAACACATAATCTCTAGCAACCTTATGTCCCATCTAGAAAGTAACAATATTCTTTATGACTTGCAGCATGGGTTTAGATCATCACGTTCAAGTGAAACCCAGCTTATCTCCTTTATTCAAAATATAAGCCAATCAAACAACAGCAACATTCAAACTGACATCATAATAATGGATTTTGCCAAAGCGTTCGATAAAGTGTCCCATAAACATCTATTATACAAATTGGAATTCTATGGTATTAAGTGCAATGCTTTAAACTGGATCTCAGACTTTCTTGACAGTAGGACCCAGACAGTTGTCCTGGAGGTGAAATGTCAGATAAGGGGCCTGTAACCTCTGGTGTCCCACAGGGCACTGTCTTGGGTCCAATCCTCTTCCTTATCTATATAAATGATTTCGCTGACTATATAAAACATAGCACTCTAAGACTATTCGCGGATGATAGTATTATATATAGAGAGATAAAAAACCTGAATGACGCAGTACTTCTCCAGTCTGACTTGGAAGCTGCTGGTAGGTGGGAACAAGATTGGCTCATGCAATTTCATCCCAATAAATGTAACATCCTCAGTATAACTCAAAAAAAGAAACCAATACTATTCAGCTATAAACTGCATAATCATATCCTAGAAAAAGTAGAATCCTCAAAATACCTAGGTGTCATATTACAAAACGATCTAAAATGGGATAAACACATAAACTCTATCCTCAATAAAGCTAATCAATCACTGGGATTCCTACGAAGAAATTTAAAAATAAACTCTTCTAAGGTAAAGGAACATGCATACAAAGCCATAGTAAGACCTAAATTAGAATATTCGTCAACAGTCTGGGACCCACATACAAAAAGCCAAATAAATCAAATTGAAAAGATTCAAAGAAGAGCAGCAAGATCCGTTACCAATCGTTATCATAATACAAGTTCAGCATCCGAAATGATTCAAAATCTTAACTGGCCAACACTTGAAATAAGAAGAACTAGAGCAAGATTAATGATGCTTTATAAAATTATTCACCATCATGTAGCCATCTATCCTGAAAATTTATTACTAGCTCCAGACCTAAGAACCAGACACAGCAGCATATAAAGATATCGACATATTGGAACTTCTAAAGACTCATACAAATATTCTTTCTATCCTAGAACCATAAGCCAGTGGAACATTGTTACCTATCACTGCATATGAGGCAGCCACATTTCAAGTGTTCAAAACAATTGTTACTGTGCCTGTTATCATCTCATCAATCCATATTTAAATCTGCAACCAATGTATAAAGTTTTACCATGCACCTGTAAATGTATTATTTTAATGCCACCATGTATAAAACAGAGTGTATAAACACCATTTGTATTTTTAACCAGCGCCTGCACGTAATCCTCGATATTGAGGGAGTGCAGTATTAAGAAGAAGAAGAAGAAGAAGCATATTGGTATGTTTACTTATCACTTTTTGAGCTATATCCGGTGTCCATTCCCACACAGTGTGTATGTTTATTGTAAAAACTGGCAATGTAACTTTTAAACTGTTAAAGATATGCCCTTACAAATGTTCACGATACTGTACCGGGGATAGCCGTTTTGTGTACTGGGGATAGTTTCAAAGTTGAGCAATGTGTACTGGGGATAGCATGTAAAAATGGACCAAAATGATAGTAAAACTACAACATTATACATACAATATACATGTATGTCTTTTTCGAACTATTTCGGTTACTCAATTTTTTTTTAAAATTATCAATATTTATCATAGGTACGTCTAATACTAATTGAGTATAAAAGACGTATCACATTTACCAATGATTTATAGGTCCAGGGCTACTACCTTTATTATCATCTTTCTTACCATCTATTCGACTCTTGTTTAATAACCTACAAAATAACTTTACTTTCAGAATAACAATGCAGTACATATGTTGTTACTGCAAACAGTGCTTTCAGGAGTACAAGGATGTAATCTGGCACCTGATAGAAAGGCACCACACTGAAGAGATAAAATTCAGACGAACAGACGGAAAAGATGTTAAAACACTCGCATATAAAATAACGCCAGATCTGTGTAGACATAAGGCCCAATCTCGGCTAAATTTGGCGCTATGACAAAACCACCGCGGTCACCCGGCCCTGCGGGTGGACATGGAAAGTAAAAACACGGCCCTTTTCCTCGGTTATCCCCGGTATACCCCCGGACCTGGGGGTGGGGGGCGTGGTTACAATTGACTGGTGCATTATAATGTCATTTGGCCCGAAGTGTAATGTAAATATTTTTTATATTATACCGAACCTTGTATATTACCATTAAATACTATTAAAGCGCTTTAGGTGTGTTTTATTAAACAAAGCTAATGAAGTTTTCTTGCGACTTTTCTACGTCGGTGTGAAAATAGCAAGATGCACTTACTAGATGTATGACGTCACCGGTCAATATTATATTTATGATATGGACAGCTGATGATATAAAACTGAATTTTCATTAGAATACAAAGACATACGGACCGATCATCTTTATTTATATATACAAAGAAGGGACACATTTATGTAACGTATACTATACATATAACAGTAACATTTTTGCTCTAATTTCTCGATATGGACAACATTGGACAATTTCCCCTGAGCTTGCATAGAGTTAAGATGTCGTAACCATTATCACAGTCTCGTTAATATAAATACATCGCAACTATCCTCAGTACAGTTAATAGCTATCCCCTGTGCAGTTATTTATTTGCTTCAGCTATCCCCGGTACACCTTCAGGTCATCAAAAATGATGAATATCTCCATAACAACAAAACATATCGTATTGATATCATACACAATATTAGATGCTGTAATTACAATGAAATCGCTCGATTCAGTTTTCATTCTTATTTTCTATTTGTTGTTTTATGTTTGAAATCGTATCACATAACTGAACATTTGTGAGCGATCATCCAACATTCGGCGAGAATTTTGCTATTATACAAAAGAGGAGGCACATTTCCATTATAGTCGTGTATTGCACAGGATTGATCTATTCGAAGCTCTTCGAATTTGATAAATATCACTATAAAATAAAACAATAATAACAAAAAACTTACCATGTGTCAGAATCAAACGCTTATTGATTGATCATTTTTCGAGCTATATCCGGTGTCCATTCCCACACAGTGATACACAGCTAATTATTTTCGTCGTCATTGTTGTGAACCGAGCTGCATTTTTTTACACCCAGGATAATGTTTGAAGCCGCGACGTATGACCTATCAAGTGTCGGTGTGCCGTAAAACCCAAAATACGAAGCCGCGACCCCCAACCCCTGCTCCATAGATAAATTAAGTATATTTCCTGTGTATTTTCTTTTTATCTGATTTTTTGTAGCTTAGGCTACTTTGAACATTGGAATTGATGACAGATAGAAATATGAAAATATAAAGCATTATACTAAATATATAAATGTTGGAAAAACACATGTATTGTGTTGGTGATGCAGCTTTTTCAGACGCCCTATGTCCGTGCCGTTTGTTCCAACGATATCGGACAGTTTGCTGGTGTATTAATAACAGATTGTAATACATTTCACGAGAATATTAATTTCTGCTGCCGTTTTCATCATCAGGTGGGTGTCCCTTTCATCGGAAGTTTCGGCTTATATGAAGTTTCGACGTATTTGTAGTTTCGGCTAATCGTGTGTTTGTGCTAACCGAAGTTTCGACTTACCGAATATTTCTGCTGATCAGATGTTTCAGTTTATCGGGAATGTTTTACATGATGCAGATGGAATGATTTCATCAGAAAAAATGAAACTCCGCTTCGTAAGCCATTTCGATCTAAAACTGCAGCTTTTGTCACCTTACATTTACATAATCCTTCTGTTACGTAATTCTGTTTTGTATACATCTAACATCTGTTAATAAATATTTTTATTTCGATAAATGTAGTCGGCGGCTAATTTTGTAAAATTTAATTACCTTTTTTGCAAAAATAACCCTCATTTAGCGAATGTATTATAAAACTTGTAAAAAATATTTCACACCTGGCTAACTGGCCTACTTACACATGCTTCAATACAAGGTTAATATAATGATTATATGAACGAGATGCGATAAATTACGCGTAAGGTGTTGGGGGTAACCAATCGTAACAAGATTTGACGTCATTTATTGTTGTTGCTGTTGTTGGCATCATTCTGTCTCAATAGACAATAGCGTCTGCACCGGAATATTTACTTAGTAGTGGGGCAGCAGCGTCGGTGTCACGGTCTGATGTTTCTACGTGCTTACATTTCTCTGTCTTGTGTGCGCATGCGCAAGACTGCTATTTTTTAACTACACGTGCCTAAATTTCCTACCATTCCATACTGGTGTAAAAAAAAGTGTTCATGATTGATATTTTGAGGCGTAAAACACCGTATTTAAGATACTGTGACATTGTCAGCATATTTCAGTGGTTCAGTATCTACAGGTCCTAATGATCGTCGGTCATTGTTCGCACTTGAAGAAAAGAAGGTTGGCCAATATGAATCGCCTCTTTGATCTTCAATGGCATGCAGAAAGTTGATGATACACGAAATTTTCATGTTCAGAAGGTATATGTTCATATGCTTTGTATTGCAACTATTTTTTATCAAATTGCGTTCATGATTTTCCATGTAACACTCGATTTTTGAAGCAGCCTATTCTCAACACACCGATGTTTCTCGGGAGTCTGGACAAATTTTAGTTTCTTCATTTTTAACAATTTAAAACACTTAGCCTGACATTAGTAACAAGTTGATGGTTATGAAAAGAAATGCTTTTTAGCAGTGTACAGCGTAGATTCCTCGGTGTTGTGAATTGTTATTATTAACAAATATTTGCCTGGTATTCTTATTTCAATCATTGTCATAACATCCAGTATTCATAGCTTTCGGTTAACTGGTGAGTGTATTAGTACTATATACCATACACATATTTAACAAACCTGGTGCATGCATCACATTGATTAGTTGTCAAACCAATAGAGTGCTGGCTTTGTAGATATGAAAAACTTACAACTGAAGTTTCAAGCCTCGGAATAGTATTTTTACTACACCAACATATGAGCCAATAATTTTTCATACATGCCCTATTTTTAGATGCTGATCATGTGTTTTGATCATGCCGATTCGAACGGTGTATGCTTATAAGATGTAATAATAATATTTGGTAACTTTTTAATTACTTTAAGAATTGTCATGCAGTATCAATTATAAGATATAAAAATAAATACATGCTATTTATATGAAAGACAATTTTTTATATCTTTTTTTATATCTTTTAAAATAAAAATAAAAATTTGATAAATAAAGGTAGCTGACAAAAATACAAGAACCTACCGGGTTTTTTGTTTTTTGTTTTGGTTTTTTGGTTTTTAGGAATATGATTTACCTCTGCACTATGAGGTTATTATTATTGTTATTGCTTCTTCATTGACAAACGTTATTATCTACAGACTAATATTGAATATCGCGATATCTCCCAAAGACGTTTACGTACACTTACAAAAGATAAAACTATATATTCAAAGCTGTTTATGTGTTAGATTAATGCTTCTATTTGTTCTAATATATTCAGCATTTTATGTTGTCTGGTTAAAACATGTGCATAGTTATTATTTTTACTCTAAATTTTGTTTTATAAACTGACAGACATATATACACCCAAAGGATATGTTGGGTATAGGAGCTGCAGCTCAAATAATTCTGCTTGTCTTAAAATATTGACCACATTTTGGGCTATATATTAAGTTTTGATTACAGAACACTGATAAAGGATGATAGTAGGAAATTTACCATATAGTGATGTCTTGTACCTGTTAAATTGACACATCTGTAGGTAAGAGCATGGGGTTTATTTATTTGTTTTGGATTTCCAATCCATAAATAAGTGGGTCGTCAACATTTAAGAACACTACCCTTTGCATTGTATTTGTACAACATACCGTGCATTTTAAAAAAAAAATCAATAAACAGTCTAGCCAGGTTAAGCAGAAATGTACACTGTTCATATTATTAATGATATTTTATACAGCAACAAATATGATACAACAGTTTAATGTCTAATATTTGGTAAAAACAGACTATGATTTTCTCATACCTTGAACACAAAGGTACTCTATCGATTGACATTTTATTAAACTGTAACCACATTCATTCTCACCTACACCAATCATATGGACATGTACATTGAAAGATAAGCACAAGCATGGTAGATGATGACAACTTGCCATATACACCAAGCATTTTAATTATTCTCTTGACATGGAAATGTAGGCTACCTGACCTGCATAGCCTTGATGGAAAAGATTGAAATAATAATTAACAACTTTTCATATAAACCAAGCGCTTTAAATATTCTCTATACATGGAAATGTACCTGACCTCCATAGCATTGATGGGAAAAAAACTTTACACAATAATTAACAACTTTTCATATACACCAAGCGTTTTAATAAATCTCTATACATGGAAATGTACCTGACCTGCATAGCATTGATGACAAAAAAACTTAATATAATAATAAACTTAAGTATTCTATTAACTTGGTATCTATTAAAGGAAAAAATAAGTGGCTGTGTCAGTATAGGTAAAGTACATGTCATTCTTTCACTTAGGTAAAGTGGTATGAATTAAAAAATACCATGTCGACTGCCCCAGACCTGGTTTACTGTCCATGGCAATGTATTTTGTTGGAATAGTTAAAAATAGATGGCTTGCAACAGCAGATACATACTGTCTGATACTGATTTCCAAATTGTACTGTAGTTATTTTCCTTTTCTGAAGCATTTCAGCTATAGTTAAGTTATTTCTTTGAGAAAGTTCACGTTTGTGTTGCCATGCTTATGTTTTTAATCTTACACATTACAGTATGCCGTGCAATTGCTGTTTGAAAGGAATGTACCGGAAATCTTTTAATAGACAGACTTTGAAATTTACGCTGAAAGGAAACACATTGGTGAGGCATTGATCCTATCACGACAACTACATGGAACAATTGCTTGTTTCTGTTTCTAAGAATTTATTGAAGTGTGAATTTGCATTGTCGTGTAATCTACATTATAATCTATTTTATACTTTTAAGTTTAGATAAACCTAAAATAATAAATATATTCTGTGTATAATGTTAGTGTTTCTGAATTTGTTAACTAAAATAACACTAACATGTAAGCAATAATTTGCAATTATTGTAATAATTTTGTAACTTCAGAATGTCAATGTTATCTCATAGCTTGATGTTTACTGAAAGTAAATATTATGTTATATTTATTATCAGGTTGAGTCACCTTCATAGAGGACACTTAGAACAACAACGGCTAAGGTAACATTTTATTGTAAAAAAAACTACTACACTAAATTTGTAATATTTTAGGAAGTAGAACAAATTGAATATTAGATCTAAAAGTAACATTCACCTTTCAGGTGTGAACATGTTTTAGATTATAATATCATACACAATGTGATGATTTGTATCATTGTTTGTTAAATTCAGAGCTGTTTCGCTAACATTCATGATTTTGATGATGGAATAATCCACCTAATGTTTATTTTTGCTTATTGTAAACCATGAAGTTTCTCCTCTTAAAATTTATTTTAGGAGTAAATTAAATACATGAAATACACTTTGTCATAGCTAATGTTTAGCTCACCTGAGCACAACTTGTTTGCATGAAATCTTCACTGAGTTCCTCATTGGGTCAGATGGGGCCAAAAAGTTGGTCACTAGTACCAAATCTTGGAAAGCCCTTGTGAACACATTAGAGACCACATTTATGGCCCAATCTTCACTAAACATGGCCAGAATGTTTGCCAGCAAGAAATCTTGGGCGAGTTCCTAACTGTATTAGGTTGGGTCAAAAACTAGATAACTAGCTCAAATTGTATAACACCTAGTGACCACAGAGGCCACATTTGCCTGTACGAAATCTTAGACATGTTTTGAACTGGGTCACTTGGATTCAGTAGGTCACTAGGTGAAATTCTTGAAAATGTTATAAGCCCAGTGGCGACACTAATGGTCTAATCTTCACCAAAGTAAATAACTCTTAATTACTTGACACCCAATATGAGCCTACTAAAATCCTGTGTCCTCAGGTGAGCGATTAAGGGCCATCATGGCCCTCTTGTTTCAGAAATAGTTTTTCTTAACATTGTATAGAAACAAAGGCAAGTCAATTCAGTAAAGAAGAAGCAAGGGATGTACTGTACATGCACAGTCATTATGGATGGTAGTTTCATTACTTTTTGTTATTTATATAACCATTTTAAAGGTGGTATCTTACACATTGAGCCAGGAATTACATTGAACACTGTCAACAGTACATGGTAAACTTGAAATCTGCTTGTTGATGTCATATATTAGTGTGGGGATTTGTAACAACACAAGCACGAATTAAGTAGGATGAATCCTATGTGTACATCAGCTTTGCTCAGCATAGTTACATGGATTAAGTCTTCTTCTTTTTCAGCCTTTCTGTTCCTCTTTGGGGGTGCGAATATGCATTACGATTTCTGAACAATTTTACACCAAGGCCTTGTTATGAGCCTTGCTGCAATCTACATGAGCTTGCCGAGGTAGTGTAATTCATGTAGTCAATCCATTTCTGCCAGGTGTTTCCAAGCTGTCATTGCATTTGTACCACTTGTCCGTATCTGATGTAGAAGCCAGTCAGGTGTATTGCTTCAAAGGGGTTGGATGAACAGTGTCGACCAAAAAGAACCAAAATTCATTTCACTTCATTGTAGCTGGTGTTGCAATATGATCCTCTTCTGCACGGAGGTGTTGTTACTTTTAATGCGTTGTACATCATCCTCGATAGCCCATGTCTCATGCATACACTCGTACAGCATTTCGAAGGGGACAATTTTGCGACATTTTATTAAAAAGTAGGGGAAAGGTGCATGTTTAACTTGCTTGTTTGCTATAATACATGTTGTATGTTTATTTCATGGCCATCTCCCTATCTATCTTGTTGCTGAATTCCCCCACTATATTCTCATAGTCCAGTTCCCTCATTTGTTGAAATTGAGGGGAGGGTAATTTTGATTTTTATGGGAAAAACTATACTTTTTTCCATGGGGAAGGGGCCGTTAATAGAGAGGGTCTTAATTGTAAAGGTGGTTGTAGATCTACCAGTTTGGAAACAGTCTCTGGCTGCAGGGGTGTCAAGGCATGGGTGTCACCCATAACAGGCTTGTTGAGCAATGGCAGTGCATTAAGCACATGTACATAAAGTACATGTATGACTAATTGTTGAACTCCCCCCTTCCCCCAATAATATCCCTGTGTTTTATAAACAGATTACATGCTTAATGACCCATGCAGTTTTGATCTTACAGCATAGTGTTATTTTGTTATGAATGTGGTCTCTAAAGTAGGCCATTACTATGCCTTTAATATTCATACATCTTACTAATAACTTCCATCTATGTTAGTTAGTTAGCTGTTCAGATAAGTATTCTACATATTAACATGTTAGCCTGAGTTTGAATCTTGCTTGTTGTTCAGATATATAATTTTAAGTTCACCTGAGCTGTGTCACCTTTCTGCATCATCTTTCTTTAATGACATTTAAACGAAATGCTGGCCCAAATTCAACTAAATTTACCCCGATGCGTAAGCAGGCAGGGGGGAAACAAAATTGTTTCAAGAACTTTGATTCGCTAAAAAAACATGGCCACCATGAAAACTTAGAAAATCTTCGTGCAAAAACTACAAGAGCTAGAACCTTAATAGTTGGTATACATGTTTCTTAAGAGGCCCTGTATCAAGATTGATCAAATAATGTTAATCTATAAAAAAAGACATAGCTGCCAGGTTCATGACCATTTTCATTTATTGTCATGAATTAAAAAATGAAACAGATTGTTCAAATGTTGTTTGTGTTCATGCATTATAATGATTCTGTTCTGTTTAAATATTGCTGATATTCCTTGGTACTTTTGCTTTAATATCTGGTCACACAGGTCATCATTGCCTTCTTGTATTATTTATGTTTGTTTACTGCTATAAGCTTTAATATTTTTTATAAAGTACAAATGACATTTTAGTAACATAAACTGATTATAATCTGACATTAATGTTGTTCATGTTTCTATTTACAGGTTGTATTGGCTATGTGAAAGATGTGACAACTGCTGTGAAGCTTTTTTACCAAAACATTTCACCATTTTTCAGGAAAACTGGACTTAAAGGGAATCCTTAATGCATCCATTTAAAGTGATTTTAGTTTCTAATGTAAATGCCATCAAAAGGATGACCATGAGCTTTCCAACTATAGAGACCTGAAATAGCACCATCCCAGCTATGGTCTACTGCTTACACAAAGAGCCAGTTTATACACTCAGTCAGCAAGAATACTGTTCACATGTGCTAAGGAAAGTACCATAACCCAATAAGCATAGTATTGAATCATTTTACAGGTTATAAAACAATCCACCTACTCTTCACGTGCAAGGCATTCAGTGCACAAAACTGTCAAAATCTTTTTAAGTAGTCCAAAAGTTATCTGTTTACAGCAATGTAAATTTTGCACATTTTAAAAGGAACATGCATTTCAGTCACAATAAAATGTTTGCAGATAAGTCTCCTTTTCTTGGTTACCTATCCAACATTCATTTGAACATAAAAAAATAAGTTAGCAAAGGTACAGCCACAATCTGCCTGGAAAAATGATCTGTATGTGTGTTTTTGTTTGCTGCATCTATGTCTTCATTCACAAAGTCACTAAATGTTTAATTACTGTTATACCATGTGTGTTCAAACTGTCTATTTCAACAAGTTTAATCAACCAAGGCTATGAATTGGACTGTACTGAATGCCTTCAGCAAGCGAGGTAATTTACCAGAGGCCAGTTACATTTTGGTTTTAAATTATAAATGGAAACAAATTTATTTATAGTATGCTCATAGACATTATTGATTGTACTACTGGTACTTAACATCTTACACTTATTATCAATCTGTGATTTTTTTTATTGGTTCTATATTCTTCTGCACTGCCAAAATGTTAACAGGAAACAACGTTCCATTTTGGACATAAGTTCTGGCAGCATTTATATGTTTTCCCATGTTATAAATTCATTTATTTTATGGGAGGCCCCAGTTTTGATCCCGTATCATGACTTTGGTGAAATACCAAAGTCCTTAAAATGGTAGTGGTATTATGAAGCTGTTTTTCCATTATGAAATGCAGCATATTAGTTTTCCCATTTAGAAATACATATATAGTATTGCTTATATCTTAAAACTCAGTCATACTGTTTTATATCAAAATGATGCTCTGTAAATGTAGATTTTAAACGATTAACTTTCAATTCACTAATCTGAAATCTTAGTCAAAGTACACTTATTCTGAATATTGATTAAAGAAAGCTTTATTTATAATAATTGAAGTCACTTACAGTCAGGTGAAATTGCCAGAAGGCTAGATATAATCATCCTTTGTTCTGCTACCCTTATTTAGGAAGTTACTGACAATTTAGTGTCACCTCAAAAACCTTAATGAAATAAAATGTCAGATAAGCATCAGTCTGGGGTATATCAACCTTGTCTACATGCAGCCCAGAGACCAAAAATCTGTTCAATATCAAATCATACACACAAAAAAAGAAAATGCTAACAGAATAATCAGAAGCTATGTTGTACTGTTAGGTAATA
The DNA here is from genome assembly GCA_007844125.1 of Sinonovacula constricta. Lineage (NCBI taxonomy): Eukaryota > Metazoa > Mollusca > Bivalvia > Cardiida > Solecurtidae > Sinonovacula > Sinonovacula constricta. The sequence continues at coordinate 2,000,714 of CM017558.1, read as the reverse complement.
ATGATACACTATTATTTTTTCACTGCTACTGATATATCAATTCAATAGACCATTTCAAACCAAGCGTCTGGCCAATCCTATTCCACTGATCAAGTAGACGCCTTGTGAGAAAATCTCGCGAGACTCGACGTATTTTGCCAAACTGGGGGCTCTTCACTTCCGGATTTTGTATTATCTAATTGAACGTAATACAGTACTGAAAATCATGAAATTGACAAAAGTTCAACGTCTGAATAACCATAAGTTGCCAAATAGTGCACGTATACAATCATCAATTGACAGTTAAATAAAACAACAGTAATAAAAACGAACTTATATCACGTCCATTTACATGTTTAATATTAAAGAAATTATAACCATTACCGCCATTAAATTTACCTGGCCACACATGATCATCATCATGATCCCATATTACCTGTATAATCACTTTTATCATCATCATCATTATCAGCAGCATCACCGCCATCACGATCTACATCATAATCGTCATGGGCATCACCGAAACCGTTTTTACCATTTACATAATAATCATAAACAGCATCGGTATCACCGTCATCATTATCAGCTGAAGCAGCAGAAACAGCAGCAGCATCACCGTCATTTGCATCATCATTACTTTAGTTACAGGGGAATGAATCTTTGTCAAGCAAATTTTCTTATGCTTCTTTTCTTAATTGTTATATATCTTATAATGAACAATGTTGTAAATTTGGACAATGGTGTCAAAATCCCTATTTCTTAATGCATCGGTCCCATAATGCGCTATTACGTATACATGATTAATAGGAATTCGTGGACCGCGATTAAAAATCTGCATACAACTTTTGACTTTACTTGATTTGCAACTATTTGAACGAGGGTCTACACGCCTGGCTACGGCTTATTTTCCCATTCATGGCTTGAATGTTCTATGCCAAAATGTGGTCTAAAGTGGGCCCTACCGGGTACTTAATTTTTGTACCCATTTAAAGATAGAAATGTATTAATTTAAAATATCGTTTTGTAAAATCATATTATGTTTCTCTATGCGCGTGGGTCCCTTTCATACCATCATAAAGTTCTACTCTAATAATTAAATCCCTAATTTTAGGACATGAGCGGACACCCCAACTAATTAAGCTAATTGGCACTTTTATGACACCTTGTTTGACTAGTGGACAGGAAGTGTGACCGTGTTTTGGCGTCTTTTCACCTTCGCAAGAACACATGCATCCGCTATGCAGCTGTGTTTGAAACTGTCACCATATGGCAGTCGTGTGGTTTATGACCTTCACCATTTAAAGAGCAATATGCATTGACTTACACGAGGACAACAAAAAGGACAAAACACTAAGGTCAACAATATCTTTTTTGGCTCATAAAAGGATCTAACGCTATATTTAGCAGTACCAACAATGGTGCACCCTTTCCCAACCCCACTATTTTTTCGTTAAGGAAGAGGAAACGTGGATGTGGGGATTTCAAGGAACACAATCTAATGTATATTTTCATCTCGTGATTATTGCAAATGTATTATTTCAATAGCTCGCCTATTCTTTTGTAGTTAATCCATACCCTAAATATAAATAATTCCTTTAGAAAAATGTTTATGATCATTCAATGGACTAACGAAGTTTGTAAGGATATTTATATAAGTAAAAACATGCGCAGTCTGAAATATTACTACATAGTACTGTTTCCCCCCTCCACTCTCACTCCTTTAGAACTTATATTTATGCCGAGAAGGTAAATAGTCAATAACGTTGCATATTTTTTCATAGCATACGCCGTTCGCGTGTACTTATCATTTTTAATCTCTCAACAGTACCTAACGTTCACACCCTCTCTATCTTCTAAATGGCAGCTGGAAGACAATTATCGATCGATATCATGTTACACAGTATTAGAGAAATAATGGTCGGTCAATTTGAAACAAAAATATTTCTTTTCGGTGACTTCAAATGATAGTGACCGTCGATTGTTTCCCAGAATTTTCTTTGATGTTGCAGTGTTAGCCAGAGAGCCCTCCGCGCCAGAAAGAAATAACACCGCATTTTTTTTTTTTTTACAACCGTGAAGAAATTAAAATCACAGTGATGTAATTAGCGACTCCATTTTATAAGTGCGTAAACAATGTTGTTAACAGCCGTTAATTGGCGCTAATATGTGCAAACCGAAAAAAAACACACTTGTTTTCTAAGAAAGTACGGACACAAATGATGAAATCCTTTGCGCAAGAGCCCCCAGTTTTGATAATCTTGAGAAAAATATAAATCGGCGCATGCGCACTGGATGTTTGAAATGGTCTATTAGGGGACTCCAGTGGCGTAGTGGTTTAGTCAGCGTACAGGTGGAGCTGTGGTTATGTAACTCCTCTGACTGCAGAGAGACAGTATGTAAGCAGCTGTTGCATCTGTCCAAGTACCATTACCAACATGGACACAAACAAATAAACTTATATTCAACAACAGCTTGTCTCTGTGCTTGCAGGTATATTACTTTACTTAATTTTAATAACTCATAAAGCTTCTAAGTTCTAATTGTTCTAGCTTTATTATCTTAGATTGTACAACATACTTATATTTAATGTTTCTGAGTTGTATCTAATAAAGTTAGACAACTAAAGCATAAATATTGAATATTGTAATATGCTGAGATCATTATATATGATTGCTATATCCATGCATGATAATTTTTCATGTCTATATTCATACATTGTATCATTACCAACTTGGACACAAACAAATAAACTTATATTCAACAACAGCTTGTCTTCTGTGCTTGCAGCCCATAAAATATACTACAAGGTTACGACACGGCAGAGTCCCACGTCGGTCTCGTAAAACAGGATCGCCCGGGTTCACGATTGCAACAGGATTGCTTGTTCGGAAGGTGTTTAGCATTGCGAAGGAGTTGTGGTGTCGTGTCCTAAAAAGTCAACACCAACCCCTTTCATAACAGTGGTATAGCTCTCTTGCTAACACTCCAGCAAATATAATGGTAGTTTCATGACTGGTTGGCCCGTTGTCAGGATAATGTGACTGGGTGAGGTATCATGCAAATTGTTCACGGTATGCTATACACAGTGGAGGCAGCACTATATCTGCTTCAATTGCGCACTGTCTCCAGATAGCTGAAAAACTGTTGGTGGAGCGATGAACCCAATAAATAAATCAAACATTTATTTTGATCATTTGATATTTATTGATTTATCGATTTTTACTTTACATATCTTAAACACTTCTTATTTTCAAGTTTTAGTAGCTTATATTAAGCTATAGTATAATTTTATCTGTTGGTATTGTGATATAATTTGTTTTACAAATCTAGAGTATTTTACTGATACTCTACCCATGACAAAGTCTAGAAGATCCTTGAAGTAGATTTTTGAACAAATTGTTTTATTTCTTAAAACTCATGATAATCTTTCAAGATGTTGTAATGCTGTTTCCTTTATCTTATAGTATTTTTAATTGTTGCTATATTTATCAATATATGATCTTATAATTACCTGAATAAATATGATTAGTGGAAGTATTGTTTGTCTTCACCAAAAATCTGTTCAATATCAAATCATACAGACACACAAAAAAAGAAAAATGCTAACAGAGTAATCAGAAGCTATGTTGTACTGTTAAGTGATAATGATACACTATTACTTTTTCACTGCTACTGATACGTAGTGGTCGAGTCAGCGTACAGGTGGAGCTATGGTTTTGTAACTCCTCTGTCTGCTTTGCATCTCGCTACTTTAGTTCGGGTCCCATTAGGGGTGAGAAGGTGTTCCAGCTGACCTGCTATCTCCAGTGGTTCTACCCAATGTCTTTCTCTACCCAAATAGCTGGACGTTGCTATAATGATCATAATTGGTTGCTGGGATGTATTTAAAAAAAAAAAATTCGATTCCAATATTTTTTCACATTTGCTGGTGCTTAAATTTATTTACTGCTATATCAATTTCAGTTCTCTTGCAGCCATATCAATTTCAATTATTTAATGGCTGTATCCATATAAATTATTTTATATCATCATTTACAACTCTTTTACTGCTGTGTCAATTTCAATTACTTTACTGTCTTTTATTGCAGCATCAATATCATTTTTGTTACTGAAGTGTCAATTTCAATTCCGTTCTTTAACTGCTTTATCAATTTCCATTCTTGTACTGGTGTATCAATTTGCATTCTTGAACTTTCGTATCAATTTCAATTCTCATACTGCTATATCAGTTTCCATTTTTGTACTGCTATATCAATTTCTTTTCTTTAACTGCTATATAAATTTCCATTCTTTTGCTGGTTTATCAATTATTTATTCCTTAACTGTCGTATCAATTTCCATTCTTGTACTGTAGTATCAATTTCCATTCCTTTACTGTCATATCAATTTCCATTCTTTTACTGTCGTATCCATTTCTTTTCTTTAAGTGCCATATAAATTTCCATTCTGTAACTGGTGTATCAATCTCCTTTCTTTTACAGGCATATAAATTTCCATTCTGTAACTGGTGTATCAATCTCTTTTTTTTACAGGCATATCAATGTCCATTCCTTATCTGCCATTTCAATTTCCATTCTTGTAATGCTATATCAATTTCCATTTTTCTAATGCCATATAAATTTCAATTCTTCTAATGCCGTATATATTTCCATTCTTTTACTACTGTATCACTTTCCACCCTTTTACTGCTATATCAATTTTCATTCTTGTACTGTCGTATCAATTTCTATTCTTTTACTGCTGTCTCAATTTTCATTCTTGTACTACTATATCCATTTCCATGCTTTTACTGCAGTTTGACTTTCCATTCTTTTTCTGCTATATCCATTTCCATTCTTGTACTGCTGTATCAAGTTTCTATTCTTTTACTGGTGTATCAATTTCCATTCTTTTACAGGCATATCAATGTCCATTCTTGTACCCCGGTTTCATTTTTTATTGTACTGTGTATCAATTTCCATTCGTTTACTGCTATATCAATTTTCATTCTTGTACTGTCGTATCAATTTCCATTCTTTTACAGGCATATAAATTTCCATTCTTTTACTGGTGTATCAATTTTCATTCTTTTACAGGCATATCAATGTCCATTCCTAATATGCCATTTCAATTTCCATTCTTTTACTGCAGTTTCAATTTCCATTCTTTTCCTGCTATATCAATTTCCATGCTTTTACAGGCATATAAATTTCCATTCTTTTACTGGTGTATCAATTTCCATTCTTTTACAGGCATATCAATGTCCATTCCTAATGTGCCATTTCAATTTCCATTCTTGTACTGCAGTTTCAGTTTCCATTCTTTTCCTGCTATATTAATTTCCATTCTTGTACTGCACTATCAATTTCTTTTCTTGCTATTCTGTTAGAGAACTGGCGGACCTTACTGTACCGATTCGGGAATTTCAACCCTGAAAACTTGCGTTTAAATGTAGGGTGTAGTACGTAAAGTCAAAGAAATGTTTAAAATAAACCATTTTAAGTAATATCCTAATTAGAATTATTTCTAATTAAAACTATTTCACGATGTGTAAGGAAAAAATATGCGAATGCCTGTGGCTTATTTTAATTATTAGCCTAATTAAATAACATTTTAATTAATAGACTTGACCCTTCCTCAGGTAATTACTGACAGGCCAATCAAGTAATGAGATTTCCCCACGTGTGCACACTTGTTGCACATGACATAGACAATGACAAAATAGAAATATTTGTCTGAGAATGTTGTTTATTTTGTCACTGCATGTTACATAAAAACTATAGGTTGTAGATTTCTGTTTGGTATCAGTTAAACGTGATACATGATATATTGTTTTGTAACTATTTCATTTGTTAATTTAAAGGTTATGTACTATAGAGTGAAAATTGGGAGATTATGTTATGAAAATGTGCATCTCTTGTAATCGCTTTATTATTCTTTCTACTTATGGCGTATTGCTGAACATTGTTATCAATTACAAATGCGTTTTAGTTTTATGAATTTTAGATGTATTTAATAACATCAGTTCAGAAGATATAGATCAGGCATCGTTTAGTTACAAAATACAAACGAAAGGACAATATGACTGACAAGTGACATTCTCCTACCCACCCATTAAAGGATATCTGTATAGCAGTGAAAAGCACGTGTTGGCAGTTTTATGATCATGTCACAGGCCATTCAACTCAGGGGCGTAGCTAAGCAAGAAATTGTATGCATTGCCGTTAGGGCGGAGAGTGGTGGGTGTCAAAGAGCGAAAGTTTGTTAATACATCGTACGTGGTGGTTTATGGGTAGGTTTCGGCATCAAGACATCATAACTAGATTTTAAGTGCAAAAGTATGTTACAGACGTTTAAATATTGAAACATAAAGTGCATTCAATTATGATAGACATGTACCTCTTTATTTCCAATATAGAAGATACCAAAACACAAGCACCTATAATGACCATTTATGTAAAATTTAATCCATGCCATTTATTTAAACAAGAAAAAAATATATGTTTTATGCGAACGTCCTTTTTTTACAGAGCCTTCAAGCAAATGTCATGATATGAAGAAAACAAATTAAAGCCAAATCTGACAAATTGCAACTGCTAAATGGAATAAGTCGAATTGATATAAAGAAATGGGAAACCAAGGGAAATTTAGGCAAGAATTTTATCTCTGATTATAGTCAGTAAGTTCCGTAACTAAACAAGTCTTAGTGCCTATGAAGTAGCGACTAGTATGTCATCCTAACCACAAAACAAAATGTTTTGTCTGTCAATTAAATGCAGTAATCATACAAGTCTGTTATCACCCCTAAACCCGATACTAGCGAGGTGTGATCGTCTGCAGATGGAATTACCTGAGAACTTCCAATTTGAATATATTAGTTGAAAAGTTTTTCCGTACCAAAAAGGTTACTTAATCAATTTAGATTTTTTACGTAATTTTCCATAGTGCAAGTAGGGGTACTAGTTGATCGCAATAAATATACACTTTACCCAAACTCGAGTATGATTTTTATTAAAGAGTTAATCTTTTATACTTTCATTCTATTGGAACAATGAGTACTCAGCTGCGTATTCTCTCTCTATCATATACATACATGTATATACATAAATATAACACTTTTACTTAAGATTAAAATGTGTGTCTGTGTTGAATTATAAGCCCATGTATACTTGGGCTGATGTTTCTATCAGACCAATCTTTCTCTATCTACCAGATACATGCATACATAAATATTACACTTTTACTTTAGATGGAAATATGTGCCTGGGAGGAATTATAAGCCCATATATACGTTGGCTGATGTTTCTATCAGACCAATCTTTCTCTATCTACCAGATACATGCATACATACATTAATATGTGCCTGGGTGGAATTACAAGCCCATATATACATGAGCTGATGTTTCTATCAGACCAATCTTTCTCTATCTACCAGATACATGCATACATTAATATTACACTTTTACTTTAGATGGAAATATGTACCCGGGTGGAATTATAAGCATATATATACATGGGCTGATGTTTCTATCAGACCAATCTTTCTCTTTCTACCATATACATATATACATAAATATTACACTTTTACTTAAGATAGAAATATGTGCTTGGGTGGAATTATAAGCACATATATACACGGACTGATGTTTCTATCAGACCAATCTTTCTCTATCTACCAGATACATGCATACATAAATATTACACTTTTACTTAAGATAGAAATGTGTGCCTGGGTGGAATTACAAGCCCATATATACATGGGCTGATGTTTCTATCAGACCAACCTTTATCTCTCTACCATATACATTTATACATAAATATTATACTTTTACTTAACATGGAAATGTGCGCCCGGGTGGAATTATAAGCCCATATATACACGGGCTGATGTTTCTATCAGACCAATCTTTCTCTACCATATACATTTATACATAAATATAACACTTTTACTTAAGATGGAAATGTGTGCCCGGGTGGAATTATAAGCACATATATACACGGGCTGATGTTTCTATCAGACCAATCTTTCTCTCTCTACCATATACATTTATACATAAATATAACACTTTTACTTAAGATGGAAATGTGTGCCCGGGTGGAATTATAAGCACATATATACACGGGCTGATGTTTCTATCAGACCAATCTTTCTCTCTCTACCATATACATTTATACATAAATATAACACTTTTACTTAAGATGGAAATGTGTGCCCGGGTGGAATTATAAGCACATATATACACGGGCCGATGTTTCTATCAGACCAATCTTTCTCTCTCTACCATATACATTTATACATAAATATAACACTTTTACTTAAGATGGAAATGTGTGTCCGGGTGGAATTATAAGCACATATATACACGGGCTGATGTTTCTATCAGACCAATCTTTCTCTCTCTACCATATACATTTATACATAAATATAACACTTTTACTTAAGATGGAAATGTGCGCCCGGGTGGAATTATAAGCACATATATACACGGGCTGATGTTTCTATCAGACCAATCTTTCTCTCTCTACCATATACATATATACATAAATATAACACCTTTACTTTAGATGGAAATGTGTGCCTGGGTGGAAATATAAGCACATATATACACGGACTGATGTTTCTATCAGACCAATCTTTCTCTATCTACCATGTACATGCATACATAAATATTACACTTTTACTTAAGATGGAAATATGTGCGTGGGTCGAATTATAAGCCCATATATACATGGGCTGATGTTTCTGTCAGACCAATCTTTCTCTTTCTACCGTATACATATATACATAAATATAACACTTTTACTTTAGATGGAAATGTGTGCCTGGGTGGAATTATAAGCCCATATATACACGGGCTGATGTTTTTTATCAGACCAATCTTTCTCTCTCTACCGTATACATATATACATAAATATAACACTTTTACTTTAGATGGAAATGTGTGCCTGGGTGCAAATATAAGCACATATATACATGGGCTGATGTTTCTATCAGACCAATCTTTCTCTCTCTACCGTATACATATATACATAAATATAACACTTTTACTTTAGATGAAAATGTGTGCCTGGGTGGAATTATAAGCCCATATATACACGGACTGATGTTTCTATCAGACTAATCTTTCTCTCTCTACCATATACATTTATACATAAATATTATACTTTTACTTAAGATGGAAATGTGCGCCCGGGTGGAATTATAAGCCCATATATACACGGGCTGATGTTTCTATCAGACCAATCTTTCTCTCTCTACCATATACATTTATACATAAATATAACACTTTTACTTAAGATGGAAATGTGTGCCCGGGTGGAATTATAAGCACATATATACACGGGCTGATGTTTCTATCAGACCAATCTTTCTCTCTCTACCATATACATTTATACATAAATATAACACTTTTACTTAAGATGGAAATGTGCGCCCGGGTGGAATTATAAGCACATATATACACGGGCTGATGTTTCTATCAGACCAATCTTTCTCTCTCTACCATATACATATATACATAAATATAACACCTTTACTTTAGATGGAAATGTGTGCCTGGGTGGAAATATAAGCACATATATACACGGACTGATGTTTCTATCAGACCAATCTTTCTCTATCTACCATGTACATGCATACATAAATATTACACTTTTACTTAAGATGGAAATATGTGCGTGGGTCGAATTATAAGCCCATATATACATGGGCTGATGTTTCTGTCAGACCAATCTTTCTATTTCTACCGTATACATATATACATAAATATAACACTTTTACTTTAGATGGAAATGTGTGCCTGGGTGGAATTATAAGCCCATATATACACGGGCTGATGTTTTTTATCAGACCAATCTTTCTCTCTCTACCATATACATATATACATAAATATAACACTTTTACTTTAGATGGAAATGTGTGCCTGGGTGCAAATATAAGCACATATATACATGGGCTGATGTTTCTATCAGACCAATCTTTCTCTCTCTACCGTATACATATATACATAAATATAACACTTTTACTTTAGATGAAAATGTGTGCCTGGGTGGAATTATAAGCCCATATATACACGGACTGATGTTTCTATCAGACAAATCTTTCTCTCTCTACTATATACATATATACATAAATATAACACTTTATCTTTAGATGGAAATGTGTGCCTGGGTGGAAATATAAGCACATATATACATGGGCTGATGTTTCTATCAGACCAATCTTTCTCTTTCTACCATATACATTTATACATAAATATTATACTTTTACTTTAGATGGAAATGTGTGCCCGGGTGGAATTATAAGCCCATATATACACGGGCTGATGTTTCTATCAGACCAATCTTTCTCTCTCTACCATATACATATATCCATAAATATAACACCTTTACTTTAGATGGAAATGTGTGCCTGGGTGGAAATATAAGCACTTATATACACGGACTGATGTTTCTATCAGACCAATCTTTCTCTATCTACCATATACATGCATACATAAATATTATGCTTTTACTTAAAATGGGAATGTGTGCCTGTGTGGAAATATAAACCCTTCTATACACTGTCTGATGTTTCTGTAGGGCCGGTCTTTCTATATCTGTATTTATACCAAGTTTTGTTTCGTTTACTTAATATGGAAACATGTACCCGGGTGGAAATATAAGCCCATTTATACATGGCCTGATGTTTCTACCAGGTCCAGCTTTATATCTCTATCATATACATGAACATGTATCCCTACATATTAGACATTCCTTTAAGATGGTAATGTGGGCCTGGGTGGAAATATAAGTCCGTATATACACAGGCTGATGTTTCTTACTGTCCAATATTTCTGACTCTATCATATACATGGATAGATAAATTTTACACGTTAACTTAAGATGGAAATGTGTGCCAGGGTGAAAATTTAAGTCCGTCTATACACGGTCTGACGTTTCTGCTGTACCAATCGTTCTATCTTTACGAAATACATATATACCTAGATTATTTCACGTTTACTTAAGATGGAAATGTGTGCCCGGGAGGAAATCTTGGACCATCTATATACGGGCTCATATTTCTATTACAATTTTGCGCATGCGCATTGGGGCGTGTGAGAAATTTCGACACGGTAGAAATATGAGACCGTGACACCGGCTATATGGCTGAATAACTTCATATGTAGAAATGGTTTTATAAATGTTTCAAACTAGAATAATACATGTATATTGTTTCTTTTATGTTTTTTTTGTAGTTTTTGTTTTTTGTTTGTTTGTTGTTGTTTTTTAGTTTTATGTTTGTTTTTGTGTTGATGTGTTTTGTTCGTTGCTGTTTGGTTTTGTTTGTTTATTGTTTTTGTTTTTTGTTTTTGTTCTGTTGTTGTTGTTTGTTTGTTTTGTTGTTTTTTGTTGTAGTTTTTTGTTGTTGTTGTTGTTGTTGTTGTTGTGTGTGTGTGTGTGTGTGTGTGTGTGTGTGTGTGTGTGTTGTTTTTTCTTTTTTTTTGGGGGGGGGGGGGGGGGCGATTTTGAACTGATAATAAGATTCAATAATTTTAGTAAAACTGTTTCAATTGTCTTAATAGTGTGTTTTTTATTTTCTATACCGACCAAAACTACTGTTTCTGCGATATCTTAAACGGAAAATAATTGTAAAAATCAATAAATAAACTGTTTCCATAACATTACGGGGCTCAGTAAACGCAACACGACTCAAATTCAACACACACAAGTACTTTAATACATGCACATTCATGTATCTGATAAAAAAGCGTAATTTATGTATATATTATATACATGAAACCTTTTTTATAAGTTGCGTTCTCTCGATATTTTAGGGATGGGATTGCATTA